>QRFJ01000002.1:6400365-6631413 GCA_006176705.1 Cocos nucifera | reverse complement strand
TTCTTTCAAATTTTTTTCTTTAGTCAAGTTCCTCGAGGAGCCAAAACTCCCTCCGAACCTCTCTTTCAGTCAGATTTCTACAGGAGCAAAACTCCTTCCAGATTTTTCCTTCATTTGGATTCCTTCAGGAGCCGAAGTCCTTCCGGACCTCTCCTTCAGTTAGATTCCTACATGAGCCGATCTCCTCCTAGATTTCTCTTTCATTCGGATTCTTTCAGGAGCCGAACTCCTTCTGAATTTTTCCTTCAGTCTAATTCCTCCAAAAGCCGAACTTCTTTCAGATTTCTCCTTCGGCCGAGCTCCTCTAGGAATCAAACTTTTTTCGAATTTCTCCTTCAGTCGGATTTCTATAGGAGCCGAACTACTTTCGAATTTTCTCCTTCAGTCAATTCCTCTAGGAGCCGAACTCCTTCCAGACTTCTCCTTCAGTCGGATTTCTACAGGAGCCAAACTCCTTCTGGACTTCTCCTTCAATCAGACTCCTTGAGGAGCTGAACTTCTTCCAAATTTCTCCTTCGGTCAAGCTCCTCCAGTAGCTGAACTTCTTCCGGATTTCTCCTTCAGTCAAGTTTCTCCAGGAGCCGAACTCCCTCAGGACTTCTCCTTCAGTCGGATTTCTCTAGGAGCCAAACTCCTTCCAGATTTCTTCTTCAGTCAAATTTCTTTAATGGATTACTTCCAGAGTTCAGCTAGCATTCCTTCCGAATGATCCCCTCTGATCGTATTTTCTTTAGGAGTCCGAACTTCTCTGAAATTGATGTATATCAAAGCTCTTCACCATCCAACATCTTTTTCCTCCGAACTTTGACTATTAAATCTCAACGAACGGCCACTTCATGGCAATGGATATCACTCTCCATAACAAACTCCACATGGCTCCGAGCGGTCCACTATCGAACAGCCACATCACAACAATGGATATCTCTCTCCATAATAAACTCTACGTGGCTCCGAGCGGTCTACTACTGGATGGTTACGACAAGCTCCGTCTATAAAAGGGGATCCTCCAAATACATTTTCTCTAAGCTCTCTTCTTCTTCTCGAAACTCTGCTGAATTCTTGCTTGAGCACTCCATTTTTGTTGGTCAGAAGAGCTGATATGATCGTCGGAGGATCCTGTCGGAGCCACCACCACCGACTCCGAGCGAGACTTTGTTTTACAGGTTACCAGCGGCGACCTCGTTTTCCTCGACTCCAGCTTAATCCAGCGTCAACCAGATTCTGCACCAACAAATCTAAAAAATATTTTTTTTTAAAAAAAAAGAATAAACAATGCTTTAGATTAGGCATGGCCAACTCTTTCTTTTTATAATCTAGAATTGTACGCGAATTTTGATGATGCCTGTCAACAACGAAAGAACGAGAGGGGAGTTTCTTGCTGCTGATTCACTCACCAAATGCAGCTAATAGCTGCGTGGATTGGGATCCTTAGCATCCTTATTCAACCGAGATCCCAACCAAAGGGTCATCACATTTCTCGTGACACGACTTGGCTATGCAATGATTTGGACATCTACACATCTCGGAAAATGCTATACATCTGAACTTGGCAAATACAATTTTAAATATTTCATTTAGGAAAATTATAGTTGAAGTTATACCATAATCCATCGAGTCGTATTGCAATTTAGATTGCAATAGGTGAGTTACAAGAAAGCTTAGTACCCATATTTGGAGGAGAGTTTGGAGGAAAAAAAAGAGGGAAACAATTGTGATGGACATTCCATCAAGCATCTGAGCTGATGCTAAGTTGGAGCACTCAGGCATGATCGCAAAGATATCAGTTAATAGCCCTCATCTTGCCTAAAGAATATTAGACCAGACGAGGAGAAAATCATTTTATTTATTAATCTTAAATTCCAAGAAACTAACAAAAGTCTCATTCTCAGGTATAGCTTATCTTAAACCTAAGAAGCAAGAGATTACATACATGCATTTTTTATTGGCATTCCATCAAGCATCTTACGTGCAGACATCAGATTTGGAGCACTCACGATGAAAAAGAAACTATGGGTATTAACGATGAACGCAAAGTTAGATTTATGTGATGTAAAGCACATATATGTATGCTTTTCCTCTAAAATCATTAATTTTATTAGGGATATATTTTGCTCCAGTTAAAGTTTAGTCTGATGCTTAGCCTAATACAACCAATAATCATGGAAGAACTTCAATCGAGAGTTCTTCCTCAAGTGGCCGAACCTCAGTTGATCTCCTCTAGTGATCGAACTCATACAAGAGTCGAATTTCTCTTTCATTCAGATTCCTCTAAGAGCCGAACTACTTCCGAATTTCTTCTTCAGTCCAGTTCCTTCAGGTACCAAACTCCTTCCGAATTTTTTCTTCAATCGGACTTCTCCAGGAGCCAAACTCCTTTCGAATTTCTTCTTCAATCAAGTTTCTCTAGGAGCCGAACTCCTTCCAGACCTCTCCTTCAGTCGAATTTCTATAAGAGCCGAACTCCTTCCGGACCTCTTCTTCAATCAAATTTCTATAGAAGTCAAACTCCTTCCGGACCTCTCCTTCAGTCGGATATCTACGGAAGCCGAACTCCTTTCAGATTTCTCATTCATTCGGATTCCTCCAGGAGTTGAACTTCTTTTGGATTTCTCTTTCAATCCAGTTCCTCTAGGAGCCAAACTCCTTCCAGACTTCTCCTTCAGTCGGATTTCTACAGAAGCCAAACTCCTTTCGAACTTTTTCTTCAGTCGGACTTCTTCAGAAGCCGAACTCCTTTCGAATTTCTTCTTTAGCCGAGCTCCTCCAGGAGCCAAACTTTTTTTGGATTTCTCCTTTAGTCGAATTTCTACAGAAGTCGAACTACTTTTAAATTTCTCCTTCAGTCCAGTTTCTCCAGGAGCCAAACTCCTTTCAGACTTCTTCTTTAGTCGAATTTCTATAGGAGCCGAACTCCTTCCGAATTTCTCCTTCGGTCGAGCTCCTCCAGGAGCCAAACTTTTTTTGAATTTCTCCTTCAGTCGAATTTCTACAGGAGTCGAACTACTTTCAAATTTCTCCTTCAGTCCAATTCCTCTAGGAGCCGAACTCCTTTCAGACTTCTCCTTCAGTCGAATTTCTATAGGAGCCGAACTCCTTCCGAACTTTTTCTTTAGTCGGACTCCTCCAAGAGCCGAACTTCTTTCAGATTTCTCCTTTGATCAAGCTCCTCCAGGAGTCGAACTTTCTCCGAACTTCTCCTTCAGTCGGAGTTCTTCAGGAGTCGAACTTCCTCCGAACTTCTCCTTCAGTCAGATTTCTCTAAGAGTTGAACTCCTTTTGGACTTCTCCTTCAGTTAGATTCTTTCAGTGGATTACTTCTACAGTTCAGCTAGCATTCCTCCCGAATGATCCTCTCTAGCCATATTTTCTTGAGGTCAGAAATTGATGTATGTCAAAGCTCTTCACCATCCAACACCTTCTTCCTTCGAACTTCGACTATTAAATCTCAACGAACGGTGACTTCATGGCAACAGACACCACTCTCCATAACAAACTCTACGTGGCTCCAAGTGACCCACTATCGAATGGCCACATCACAACAACGGATACCTCTCTTCATAACAAACTCCACATGGCCCCGAGCGGCCTACTATCGGATGGTTATGACAAACTCCGTCTATAAAAAGAGATCCTTCAGATATATTTTCTCTAAGCTCTCTTCTCTTTTTCAAAACTCTACTGAATTCTTGTCTGAGCACTCCATTTCTGTTGGCCAGAAGAGCTGACTTGATCGTCAGAGGGTCCTACCAGAGCCACCACCACCGACTTCGGATGAGACTTTATTTTGCAAGTCATCGATGGCGACCTCATCTTTCTTGACTCTAGCTCGATCCGACATTAACCAGATTCTGCACCAATAGAATTGACGCTAAAGAAAGGATCCTCTATTCTTGAGGTTCTCTTATTTTAAAAGGAGGGCTCGACAGCGATATCTCTTCTTCCTCTCTAGAGTTCTTTCCTAAGAAAAAATGCCTCTCAGAAAAGTCTCGACCCGATGATCAACGACCTCTGTAGCCAGATCTCGTTCAGACCTATTCGCTCCCACTCCAGTCTCGATAACTCATACTCCTTCTATATCCATGGTGGATGTGGAGCAGTTCAACATGCTGATTTAGCAGGTTCACGGTCTTATGAAAGTGGTGCAGACCATACATCGGTAGGCCTCGGCACTAATTCGATCGAAGTAGGCCTCTTTGGAGCCCCATGATTCGATCTTGGGAAGGCCAACTTGGGCTGCCCGACCATTGATCTCCAAAAAGGGAAATCAGAGGATGGAGGACCCTTGCTCGGACCATGACTCGACCCAGGGAGAGGCTTCACACCCGCTCGGCCAAAAAATCTAGAGATCAACGACTGTGAAGATCTCTTTGATCAAAAGCTCCAAAAAATGAGCCGACGAATCGAAGAACTCCGTCATACTCCCTCCACCCATGGTAATGATATTTGCACCGACCCTCCTTTTTTCTAGATGATTATGCAGGAATCGATCCTATCGAACTTTAAGCTTCCTTAGTTTGAGAGTTACGATCAGACCATTGATCCGGTCGACCACCTGGAGGCCTTTCAAAAGATGATGCTGCTCCATGGTGTGCCAGACGTCATTTTGTGTCGGACTTTTTCATTCACCCTCAAGGGAGCAGCCAGAAATTGGTACTCAGCCCTTAAGTCGGGTACCATCTTTTTCTTTGATCAAATGAGCCATCAGTTTATGGTTCATTTCATTAGCAGCCGACGTCTTCGCCGAGATTCGAATTTTTTGATGAACATCAAGCAGAAGGAGGAAAAATCCATCCAGGTTTATATCATTCGATTTAATACTGCTGTATTGAAGGTCCAAAATTTGGATCAATCAGTTGTAATAACTGTCCTCAAGGATGGCCTTCAGAAGAATGATTTACTGTTCTCTCTGAAAAAGAAGTACCCCAGGGACTTTGCCGATATGCTGGCTCGAGCTGAAGGTTATGCCTGAGTTGAAGAGGCCTTCAAGGCCAAGGACAATGAAGTCATTGAAGAGTGGCGAATCGGTGAGCCAGGCAGGCCCACTAAGGAAGGAAAGTCGAGTGAAGCTCAGCCGTGCTTCCGATCTTCTTCTGAGCGCAAGCGAGCCCGAACTCCTCCTCGGGCTCGGAGGTAGGGAAGTCCCGATAGAAGGGCGCGGCGGGGTTCTTCCCTCCGAAGATTTCATAATTACGCCCCTCTCAATGCTCCAAAAATTTAAGTACTGCTGAAAATTAGGGAGCAACTGTCAAGATCGAAAAGGATGCATACTCACCCCGACAAGCGCAATCCTAACAAGTTCCGTCTTTATCATCATGACCACGATCATGATACTGAGGAGTATATTTAGCTCTAAGATGAGATCGAGGAGCTCATCAGACGAGGCAGACTCAGTCGATTCCTGCGACATCGGTATGAAGGATGGAAAGATCGGCAAAGGGTACTGCCGCAGCTTGAATCACCAAGGGAGGAGGATCAATAAGAAGATCGGCCGTCTCTCGGCATCATCAACACTATCTCGAGGAGACTTCGATAAGAAGAGGATGGTGGATCCGAGGGATCAATGAAGAGACGAAGGACTGAAGAACCCATAACCTTCACCGAGGCAGATGTCCAAGGAGTCTAGTTTTCGTACAATGACGCAGTTGTAATTTCTTTAAATATTGCCGATTATGATGTACGCCGCATTTTGGTAGATAATGGAAGCTCGACCGATGTATTATTTTATGATGCTTTCTAAAAAATGTCCTTACTCAATACCACTTGGAACCTGTAAACTCTCCATTGGTAGGCTTCACCAGCAATGCCATGCCAGTTGAGGGCATAATAATTTTGACTGTGACTGCAGGGCAACGTCCGAAGCTGGTTAAGACATAGGTCGATTTTTTAGTCGTAAAGGTTCCATCTGCCTACAATGCTATTCTCGACCGACCTAGGTTGAATGCACTCCGAGCAGTGGTGTCGACTTATTATCTAAAGGTGAAGTTCCCAATGAGCTGTGGAATTAGAGAGATCAGGGAAGACCAAGCATTGGCGAGATGCTGTTATTTCATTGCCCAATAGAAAAACGTCCAGTCCAATCTTTATTCTATCGAGGGGCTGGATATCCATGATGACCTCATCGAGGAGCGGGGCGAACCTATGAAGGACCTCATATCTATGACCTTAAACGATGGAAACGTGGAGCACATTGTACAGATCGGCTCCAACTTGGGGGACGAAGTTTGAGAGCAACTCGTCACCTTCCTCAGGAAGAATGCGGACGTCTTCGCTTGAGTCCCAGTGGATATGCCAGAAATTGATGCCGAGGTCGTGGAACATCGGCTGGCCGTTGATCCTAAGTATCGATCGATAAAAGAGAAGATGCACAACCATGCCTCGGAGAGACAGAAAACAATCGCAGAAGAAGTAGGCAAGCTCCTCAAAGATGGATTCATCCATGAAGTTAACTATCCGACCTAGATCTTAAACGTGGTCCTCGTCAAAAAGGCAAACAACAAGTGGAGGATGTGTATAGACTTCAAAAAGCTGAACAAAGCCTACCCAAAGGATAGCTACCTTCTTTCTAGAATTGATTAACTGGTAGATGCAACCTCGGACCATAAGCTTCTCATCTTCACGGACGTCTTCTTCGGCTATAACCAGATATGGATGGCGCTAGAGGACAAGGAGAAAACTGCTTTTGTTACTGTCCGTGGTCTTTACTGTTACAAGGTTATGTCCTTTGGGCTCAAGAATGTAGGGACAATGTACCAGCACCTTGTCAACAAGATCTTCAAGGAGTAGATCGACCGTAATATGGAGGTGTATGTGGATAACATGCTCGTTAAAAGTCGAGCTTCTATAAACCATCTACCAACCTCAAAGAGACCTTCAAAGTACTTAGAAAACACAAGATGAAGCTGAACCCGACCAAGTGCGCCTTTGGTGTGACCTCAGAAAAGTTTTTAGGGTATATGGTGTCAAGGCGTAGAATTAAAGCAAATTCAGAGAAAATTCGAGCTATTCGGAAGATGACTGCTCCAAGAACAATCAAAAAAGTTCAGCGTCTGACTAAAAAAGTGGCATCCCTAAATCGCTTTGTCTTAAGATCAGTCGAGCGATGCATTCTCTTCTTCCAAGTTCTCAAGTAATCAAAGAATTTCTGCTGGACGATGGAGTGCCAACGAACGTTTGAGGAGCTCAAAAACTACCTCAGCTCATCCCCACTGCTGGCAAAGCCCAAACCTGAAGAAGAGTTGTTCTTGTACCTAGCAGTCTCTCCGATGGTCTTGACAGCAGTCCTGATCAAGGAGGAAGCGAAGATGTAGAGACCGATCTACTACAAAAGTCGGATCCTGAGGGATGCAGAGATCAGGTACTCTAAGCTGGAGAAATTGACCTATGCTCTTCTAATCGCTGTCAGGAGACTCCGACCTTACTTTCAAGGGCACACCATAATGGTCCTCATGGATCTACTAATAAAAGCAGTTCTTCATCGAATAGATGCTTCCGAAAGAATCACAAAATGAGCGATCAAGCTCACGAAATTTGACATCAATTATCGATCCCAACCATTGATTAAAGCCCAGATATTAGCAAATTTTGTAGTAGAATGTACCATTCCAAATGATGTCGAGCTTGAACAGAATGAGATCGGTGCTCTGTTGTCACAATCGAGTCTTCCTGAATATAGTGCCAATCTTTTCGAAGGTTTTTGGATCTCATACGTGGATAGTTCGTCCGACTCCATTAGAGCAAGTGCGAGGTTGGTCTTAGTCAGTCCTGAAGGAGTCATCATCAAGTACGTGCTACGCTTCGAATTCTCTGCAATAAATAATGGGGCCGAATATGAAGCGCTGATCGTCAGATTAAAAATAGCAAGAGAGTTAAAAGTAGATCGGCTTCAAGTCTACAGTGATTCTCAATTAGTGGTCGACTAAGTTAGTGGCAACTATGAAGCACGAGAGAAAAGTATGATGAAATACCTTGAGAAAGTAAAGGATTTGACTCCGACCTTCGGCAGTTTTGGTATTCGATAGATTCCAAGGACAGAAAATACAAGAGCTGACCTCCTCTCTAAGTTGGCCACTTTAGCCCCAGCCGAACTGCCCAAAGAAGTATTTTTTGAAACTCTAAACTACCTAAGCTCAGAAGAATCACAGTTCATTATGCAGATGGAGCTCGAGCCGAACTGGATTGACCTGTTGGTTGCCTACCTCAAAGAAGGAGTTCTTCCTTGTGATCCGAAAGAAGCTTGAAAACTCAGGAATCAAGCCTCTCGGTATATTTTGTATGAGGGCAAGTTGTATAAGAGGTCGTATTCGCTGTCGCTGCTGAGATGTCTTCGACCTTTAGAGGCCGACTTTATATTATGAAAAGTGCATGAAAAAAATTTATGAAAGTCATGTAGGAGCCAGATTCCTATCATAAAAACTACTTCGATAAGGATACTATTGACCGACCTTGTACCATGATTCTATGGAATATATCAGAAAATATGACAGCTGTCAAAAGAATGCAAACATATAAAGACAACCGACCTCCGAGCTTACTCCACTAAGCGCACCTTGGCCATTTATGTAGTGAAAAATGGACATACCCTTTCCCGACGGTATTCGAGCAACGAAAGTTTCTTCTGGTCGCGATCGACTACTTCATCAAATGGGTTGAAGCTGAACCACTAGCAAAAATTACCGAGGCCAATGTACAAAACTTCATCTGAAAGTCAATAGTCTATCGGTTTGGTCTGCCCCGAACTCTCATAGCAGATAACGGACGATAGTTCGCTGGAACGAGGTTCGTCGAGTTCTGCGAAGATCTAAATATCTTTCACCACCTCACATCGGTAGCTCATCCATAGGCAAATGAAAAAGCTGAAGTGACCAATCGAACTTTGCTACAAGACATCAAGATAAGGTTCGACAGAGCAAAGAAGGCCTGGATGGACGAACTCTACCACATCCTTTGGGCGTACCGAACTACTTAAAGGCTGTCGACTGAAGAAACACCATTCATCTTGGCCTTTGGAATGGAGGCAGTCATCCCAATCGAACTTAAGCTTCCATCAGCATGGGTCGTGGCCTTCAACGAGCAGCATAACCCATAGGACCTCAAAGTCAAGCTCGACCTGCTGAAAGAAAAAAGGGAGGAAGCCCAGGTTTGAACGGCGGCCTACAGATGAAGGATGGTCCGATACTATAACTCCAAAGTTAGAAGTAAAATATTCAGAATGGGAGACTTAGTATTTCGACGAGCCACCGTCTCTCAGCCTTAGAACTAGAAGAAGCTTGTCCCAAATTAGGAAGGCCCATATAAAGTGGTGGAGGTCATCCGGTCCGAAACTTATCGCTTGAAGAAGCTTGGAGGAACAACGCTTCCATGACCTTGGAATTCAAAAAATCTGAGGATGTACTACCAGTAATTTTTCGTTAATAAAACTTCTCCGTTTCAATGATATTATTTCTTGGTACAAAAACTATATGATGATAGAAAGAAGCAATCAATAGTGGCCATGTTAGGAATAAGAGGAGAACCTCGTCCTAACATGAGCAAGTCGAAGGCCTCGTTCATTTTAGATGAGATGAGAGAAGATGCCCTAACAACGATCCTAATGTGCCCCTATAGCCCGTTAGGAATAGGAGGAGAACCTAGTTCTAACGCGAGCAAAGTTGAAGACCTCGTTCATTTTAGACGAGATGAGGGGAGAGGCCCTGACAACGATCCTTATGTGCTCCTACAGTCCATTAGGAATAGGAGGAGAACCTCGTCCTAATGTGAATAAAGTTGAAGATCTCATTCATTTTAGATGAGATGAGGGGAGAGGCCCTGACAATGGCCCTAATGTGCCCCTACAGTCCGATAGGAATAGGAGGAGAACCTCGTCCTAACGCGAGCAAAATCGAAGGCCTCATTCAATTTAGACGAGCTGAGGGGAGAGGCCCTGATAATGGTCCTTATGCACTCCTATAGCCCGTTAGGAATAGGAGGAGAACCTTGTCCTAATGCGAGCAAAGTCAAAGACCTCGTTTATTTTAGACGAGATGGAGGGAGAGGCCTTGACAACAGGCCTTATGTGCCCCTACAGTCCGTTAGAAATAGGAGGAGAACCTCATCCTAACATGAGCAAAGTCGAAGGCTTTGTTCATTTTAGACGAAGTGAGAATAGGAGATAAGATCTCCTTCAACTTCAACATCAACCTCGACTGAAGATAAGATCTCCCCCGAGCTTCTACGTCAACAGGAGATAAGATCTCCTTCAACTTCAGCTTCAACCTCGGCTAGAGAAAGATCTCCTCCGAGCCCAACTCTTCAACAGAAGATAAGATCTCCTTCAACCTCGGCTGGAGATAAAATCTCTCTTGAGCTTCATCTTCAACTTCAATGTCAACCTCGGTTGGAGATAAGATCTCCTTCTGAGCTTCAACCTCAATGGTGTGAGTCTGGAAAAGGACTTCGACAGTCATCTTTTTTATACTCTCTTCCTTCGAATTTTGAACTCAAAAGTGGAAAGACTATTGTTAGGGATAAATTACGCTCCCGTCAAAGTTCAGTCTGATGCTTAGTCTAATGCAATCGGTAATCACGAAAGAGCTTCAATCAAAAATTCTTCCTCTAGTGGCTGAACTCCAGTCGATCTCCTCCAACGATCGAACTCATACAGGAGCCAAACTCCTCCCAGATTTTTCTTTCGTTCGGATTCCTCCAGGAGCCGAACTACTTCCAGATTTTTTCTTCAGTCCAGTTTCTTCAGGAGCTGAACTTCGTCCAAATCTCCTTCAGTCAGATTTCTACAGAAGCCGAACTCCTTCCGAACTTCTCTTTCAGTCGAACTCCTCCAGAAGCTGAACTTCTTTCGAATTTTTTCTTTAGTCAAGTTCCTCGAGGAGCCGAACTCCCTCCGAACCTCTCTTTCAGTCAGATTTCTACAGGAGCCAAACTCCTTTAAGATTTTTCCTTCATTTGGATTCCTTCAGGAGCCGAAGTCCTTCCGGACCTCTCCTTCAGTTAGATTCCTACATGAGCTGATCTCCTCCTAGATTTCTCTTTCATTCGGATTCTTTCAGGAGCCGAACTCCTTCTGAATTTTTTCTTCAGTCCAATTCCTCCAAAAGCCGAACTTCTTTCAGATTTCTCCTTCGGCCGAGCTCCTCTAGGAATCGAACTTTTTTCAAATTTCTCCTTCAGTCGGATTTCTATAGGAGCCGAACTACTTTCGAATTTCTCCTTCAGTTCAATTCCTCTAGGAGCCGAACTCTTTCCAGACTTCTCCTTCAGTCGGATTTCTACAGGAGCCAAACTCCTTTCTGGACTTCTCCTTCAATCGGACTCCTTCAGGAGCTGAACTTCTTCCAGATTTCTCCTTCGGTCAAGCTCCTCCAGTAGCTGAACTTCTTCCAGATTTCTCCTTCAGTCAAGTTTCTCCAGGAGCCAAACTCCCTCAAGACTTCTCCTTCAGTCGGATTTCTCTAGGAGCCAAACTCCTTCCAGATTTCTTCTTCAGTCAAATTTCTTTAATGGATTACTTCCAGAGTTCAGCTAGCATTCCTTTCGGATGATCCCCTCTAATCGTATTTTCTTTAGGAGTCCGAACTCCTCTGAAATTGATGTATATCAAAGCTCTTCACCATCCAACATCTTCTTCCTCCGAACTTCGACTATTAAATCTCAACGAACGGCCACTTCATGGCAACGGACATCACTCTCCATAACAAACTCCACATGGCTCCGAGCGATCCACTATCGAACGGCCACATCACAACAATGGATATCTCTCTCCATAATAAACTCTACGTGGCTCCGAGCGGTCTACTACTGGATGGTTACGACAAGCTCCGTCTATAAAAGGGGATCCTCCAAATACATTTTCTCTAAGCTCTCTTCTTCTTCTCGAAACTCTGCTGAATTCTTGCTTGAGCACTCCATTTTTGTTGGTCAGAAGAGCTGATATGATCGTCGGAGGATCCTGTCGGAGCCACCACCACCGACTCCGAGCAAGACTTTGTTTTACAGATTACCAGCGGTGACCTCGTTTTTCTCGACTCCAGCTCAATCCAGCGTCAACCAAATTCTGCACCAACAAATCTGAAAAATATTTTTTTTTTAAAAAAAAGAATAAACAATGCTTTAGATTAGGCATGGCCAACTCTTTCTTTTTATAATCTAGAATTGTATGCGAATTTTGATGATGCCTGTCAACAACCAAAGAACGAGAGGGGAGTTTCTTGCTGCTGATTCACTCACCAAATGCAGCTAATAGCTGCGTGGATTGGGATCCTTAGCATCCTTATTCAACCGAGATCCCAACCAAAGGGTCATCACATTTCTCGTGACACGACTTGGCTATGCAATGATTTGGACATCTACACATCTCGGAAAATGCTATACATCTGAACTTGGCAAATACAATTTTAAATATTTCATTTAGGAAAATTATAGTTGAAGTTATACCATAATCCATCGAGTCGTATTGCAATTTAGATTGCAATAGGTGAGTTACAAGAAAGCTTAGTACCCATATTTGGAGGAGAGTTTGGAGGAAAAAAAAGAGGGAAACAATTGTGATGGACATTCCATCAAGCATCTGAGCTGATGCTAAGTTGGAGCACTCAGGCATGATCGCAAAGATATCAGTTAATAGCCCTCATCTTGCCTAAAGAATATTAGACCAGACGAGGAGAAAATCATTTTATTTATTAATCTTAAATTCCAAGAAACTAACAAAAGTCTCATTCTCAGGTATAGCTTATCTTAAACCTAAGAAGCAAGAGATTACATACATGCATTTTTTATTGGCATTCCATCAAGCATCTTACGTGCAGACATCAGATTTGGAGCACTCACGTACATAAAGATGAGAAGGTATTCGAGAATCAAAGATAATAATTTGTGGCAGTCATCTAACCTGAAGAATACTAAATAACACAAGGGTAGACATCATTTTACTCATTACGCTTAAAAACTCATAGATAACAAACTAATAAAAGTCTCATTTTAAGTTATAGCAGCTTATTAAACCAAGCAAGCACGAGATGATACATACATACATATACCAATGCACATCAAGAATGCAGCACCATTTGTTAAAATTGACTCAAACTCGTATATTGGTCAAGTTGAAAATAATAAACTTGGTCAGAACCATCAATCAATAGATTAAATAACAAATATAGACCTCAAAAATTCCTACCACGCGTTCAGTGTTACATGATACTAACTTTGATCAATTTTGAAAAGCATGCTAGGTTATCATTTTCCAAAATCCTTGTACTGGGTCTAGCTCAAGCGTTTAGTTCTGGAAATTCATAAGAATGGGCAAGAGCTTAATTCATTATATCCACACTACCCTTAAGAATAGACAACTTAATTTATTAACACCCAAACCACATCCAGTCAGCATCTATTCCTGCAGGGGAGGTGTTATGGGTATTGAAATCATCAGCAACTAGATACAACTTGCATCCTTAAGCCACCAGTTAAACAGTTACTAAAGGTCCGAAGGAACTTTTTGATTAAAGGAACATGAAGACCAGTTAACTTCATAGAACACCAACACTAAATGATTTAATTTACAAATATATATACAGAGTATATAATTGGTATACAAAGACATGCACCAACTCCACTCCACCCCAAGCTAGGAGATCAGTACAATAAAAGGAAATAACGACTCTGTAGAAATCAAAACGAGGTGAGTGAACAACGAAAAGGGTGGAGCAAACACCACGATAAATTAGAAATACAAGGTTATTTATATTATTGTGTGCCTGTTGGATTAGAACTCTGACTTCAGAAGCTTTATTGTAGGCTTGATGTTGATACATTCTAAAGGGTTTTCCTGTTCAACATGAATGTAATCCCTTGTTTTCAGAACCTACAAAAGAGTACATATCAATGCAAAAGAAAAAAACAGAGGGGCAGATGAAAATATGAATTTTGCTGATATTCAAAAAATAATGACAGGAACAATAGATCATGCAAGTGCACATGCACATGGACACACACACACACAGAGGGAGGGAGAGAGAGAGAGAGAGAGAGAGAGAGAGATTCCTGCTAGTAGGATTGAAACCAATAAAGGTGCTATAAGGCATCTAAAATGCCTAGAAACTGGAAATCAAACATTTCCCATATATCCAGATTAAGCATCAATAGTCACAAAGTGTGCAATTTCAATAGCATGATACAATGTTTTGATTTGAATTATGGCTCAAAAACACCAAATCTAAAAAAAAAAAAGCCACGAAATACATGTTCTGGAATGTACAGATCAATAATCGACATGCAGATTCTGTATGTATAACATATTCCAGCATGCTGGTTCTTTTAGTGTTCTCCATTTGTTGGTAGCTCAATGCATAAAACACCTCCAAAATATATAATTAGGTATCTCTAGGTACTTAAATTATTGCAGAAAATGATCAACATTGGAGATCCTCAATCATAAACTTCTATAATTAATTTTGCACTGCACAAATTGAGATTTTTATTCTCCAGACAGACATGTGCATGTGTGTCTGAGTGTTTCATCTCATCAAGAAATTCCATTGTTAAGAGTGCCAGAGTAGTAGTAGAAACACAAGGAAATAATTAATGAAACTCAAAAGTATATTCCTTATGTCTGTAGAACACAGTTATGCTTGGAAATATAAGTTCGCTGATGTTCTTTACAGCAGCCATTAGTTTGTGAGGAAAAGGGGTCATACTGAAACCTGATTTATGACATCACATAGTAGCAAATTTGATCTATGGTCTTCTAGAAAATATATCCAGGGAAAAGGGAGAGATTTGTGGAAGTGGAGATGACCAAGCAACAAGGAATGTAGGGGCTAGGTTGAGCAAGCCTAAAAATTAGTGGTAGAAGTTGAGGCATAATCGACAAGAAAGGTGGCACTGGGAGATTACGGGGTGGGTTAGAAAGGAGTGGTCATCGGTTCGCCCAGGTCCACCGGGTGGACCAGTCCAACTGTGGAGCCACACACACAGACAGACAAAACAGAAAAGAGCGCAATACACGTGCTTCTGTGCATATTGCTTCGCGGTTGGACTGATCCACCAGCTCACTGGTGGACCTAGTCCAACTAAAAATTATATGGTTAGGAAGAGGAGTTGCAACTCTTACGAAGATGAGAGCCATTCCTTGTTACATGTTGGTAACAGTTAATATACAATGCAGCATGTTGGCCTTTCTCACCAAAGCAAATTAGACAACTATAATGATAAGGAGATCAAAATGTGTTATGTGCGTCAACCTATGCCCATGTAAAACATGTGAATTTTGTCTTCTAACCTATATCTTGTATCCATACATATGTATGTGTGCATCCATGTATGGACATGTATTTGATATAAGTTCGTTGTGTCCATATAACACAACATATGATTATGAGATATTTAACCCAAACTTTTTTGTTGCTTGCAAGAACATTTAACTGAAAGAAGACAGATCGAGTTTAAACAGCCACTAAGAAAATCTGAGAAGATTGGCATACCAAGGTCTCAAAGAACATTCTTGATGCTTCTTTGCGAGTTTTACCACCTAAGAGGTGGTCCATGGCAACAAGTTTTTTGCCACGCCCAGATTCTTCATCAAACAAAATTTTCAAGTACCTTGCAACGCCCCTATAAGATTGATACAAACAATTTGGTGCACATTCACAAAGTCACTGGCAAAAAGAAATATATAATAGACATACAAATGAAACAACCAGTTTAGGAGGTTACCTTGTCCGGGAAGACCAGCCACTGTTTTCAACTGACTGGGCCTCTTCAGGATTTGGCATGTCATGATCTGCTGCATCATCATAGTCGGCTTCATCATCTACATTAAGAAACTCTGATACACAAAACAGGGAAGAAGGTTATGAGAGTCAGTAATGAAAACAAACTTCCCATATATTTGAATAGATGCCAAAGCAAAGACAGACAGCACTAGAACTTACATGAAAATTAAGTGCTAAATCAATCAATTGCCAAAGGCTGAAACATGCCTATGTCTACCATGTGAATCCTCCACACTTTTAGGTCACGGTGATTATTGCATCACCTTTTCAATTAGCTTTCACACTGTAACTATGATGCAACTAATCTCCTATAACACTTTGTTCCTTAAGCCTACAAAATAGTATCATGAGAATACTTTGATGACCATACATAGCTGGTTCTTTTTGTCCGGCCTTTGACTTGGACAGAAGCAGAAAGAAAATTGCTGACTAAGAGTTTTGGGATTGTTCGCATATTGGTGGGATGTTATAAAGGAAATGGTTAAACTAGTTCATTTTTCCAAAAAAAGGAAAAAAAGAAAACAAATCATACAATATATATATATATATATATATATATATATATATATATATATATATATAAATATGGATTGGGTTCAAATTACACAGTGTAACTTTTATAGAGTTACATCTTTTTTGAATTAGATGATAGGGGCCATACATTAATGATTGAAGCGTTAGTTGTGATCTAATATCTCTAAATTGCTTATCCACCAAAAATTATATAATTTGGAGACCCTGATGCATCAAGTAGTCAAAAATTGATCTGATTTAAATAATGTGAAAAAATTGACTACTTGATGTATAGGCCAAGAGCCGTCAAATCACATAACTTTTGGTGTGTGGAAAGTCTAGAAATGGTAGATCATATTTAATGGCTCGGATCATCGATGTAAGACCTCTATCATCCAATCAGAAAAAGGGGTGTTAACTCTATAAAAGTTACACCATGAGTAGCTTGATTCTGACCCATATATATATATACACATATACATATATATATATATATATATATATATATATATATATATATACACATACATATACATATATACACATATACACATACATACATATACACACATATACACATACATACATATATACACGTACACACATACATATATATAATATATGTACATGTACATACATATGTATGTATCTACATGTACATACATATGTATATCTACATGTACATACATACATATGTATATGTATGTGTATGTGTACGTGTATGTATATGTATGTGTATGTATATGTATATGTGTATGTATATGTACGTGTGTGTATTTATATGTATGTATATGTACGTATGTATATGTACGTATGTATATGTATGTATATATATATATATATATATATATATATATATATATATATATATATATATATATATATATATATATTGTATGTATGTATAAAGATACACATACTGATCCAATGGATAAAAGCATTGCTTCAGATGGGAGAGCTTTATTTATCTGAATAAAAGGTGAGCACCATATAAACAGGACAGGAAGATGAATGCGAGGTGACATAGAGAACTTACCGAACAAAAATGTTAATTTAGAAGTCAAATTGCTCTTTCTGTTGTCATTTAATTCTCAATAAGACATTTTTAAGACTCAAAACATGTTGGGTGCAAATCTGCATGAGGTTACCTAAGTAGCCAGCGAACATCTTGTGGTGGTATACCATCTTCCCAACTTAAGGAACAAATAGTCATCAATCAGTTGGATTACCATTCAATTATCAGGTCTGAGGCGAAGTATTTTGGCTTCTTTTAAGCACACTTACCATTTTCCTAACTTAAGCGACACCACAAATTAGGTTTATATTATAGCGAGGGGCATAAAGCTCGGTAAGCCTGTTTGTACATTCTACCTCTTGCTCCATTTCTTTCCATAGTTTCTCATTCTCTCTTCTTATTCCTCAAGTTCTTTCGTTTTCTTTTTCGCCTATCCCACAAACTCTTCCCTCAAGGAGATTTTGTGACAGAGACTATTGCAGAGGAATTATGGTGGACCAAAATTTCCTTAAAGGGATGTAGGGTCTAATCTATTGCCATTAGTTGATAATAGTGATAGCAACTGGCTGGGTATGGGTTAAGTCAGCCCATACCCGTACCTACCCCGTAAGTAAAAACCCCATATTTTTAAAGGAGGATCTATATTAAGGTTATATCGGATCGGAGCATACCATTATCCTGACCCAAACCCACTTTAGGTATTTTTTTCTCCAAAACCTATACCCGCCCCGGGTTCCAACCGGTCGGATAAAACCCGCTCCATTCGGATCAGGTTTGGTCAGGTCGGGTACCCAATGGGTTAATTAAAATTGCCACCCCTAGTTGATAACCTAGACTCGTAACATAACAATAAAGCACCTATAACACCAATCCATTGAATGGATGCTCCGTCTTCCACTCTCGTTTCTCATTTTTGTATCAGGGTCTTACCATGCAAGTGCCGATTTGAGATCAGATATCTACTATTTCCTTTCTTTGTGGTGTCTGATCAAAACTTATTCCATATAAGAAATGATCATGCTGATGATAGCTCCTCAAGTTAAGGCATCCAAAGAATCTCAAAAGGGGATAAAAGCGTTGAAGCAATGCCAAATGTTCCCCAAATATTGAACCATTCCTTACACCATATGATCTCTAGTCTTGGAAAAAGCTGGATGGCTGCTCCCTAATTTTCGAGCAAAAACTGAGGCAGGTTCCCCTCCTGCTAATTTATTCCCTGTTCTAGCTCCCTCACCAACAGTTATCTTGGTCAAGACATCAGCACCGGTTGGTTAACAACTTAACATCAAACTAGATAAAATTCTCAAACTATGATGGACCAAATTCCGATCAATAGAGATGACTCATAACACTGGGAAAAGAACATGAAATTATGCATAAAGACAAAAATAAACATAGCAAGTTCTCAAGCCGTCAACTTAGAAAGTTAAATTAATAAACAGTTGGTTATGCCTTTCCTCTAGAAAATAAAGAATAAACATATTTATTATTTTAGTCTCCAAAATAATTGGTTATGATCCTACAACAATTTAAGAAATGATTCATCCCTCAGAAAAAATTAGCTGGATGTGCAAAAGATCTACAGTGCAAAAGTACAAAAAATACATTGGAGAAGAATAACAATTGAACCAATTGAAGAAGAAGAAATGATGGAAAATGGGCAGCATGTGCATGTGCATGTACAACAAAAATTTAAGGACAAATAAGGGCTTAGGATTTTTCCAAAGTATAGAAGGGTCAGACAACTTGATAGTATACAGATAATAAGATGCAAGCATGAACTTCATAAAACTTGCTTCGGCAGAGAGTGTAATTCTTAATAGAGATGAATATTAAAAGGTTCCATAAAGCCACATTAACCTGATGGGAAAGACCACAGTTAGCTATGATTAATTGATTATGGCTGAATAAGGTTTAGAAAAACCATTGGCACACTGGTGCAAGTGTATTATAGCTCTAGGTGTGGTCTTTTGAAGTCTATGGCATCTCTCAGATAACAATCATTTCATACAAAAAAAAATGGAGAAAAGATGCAGATCTAGATCATCACTAGAAGATTACCTGTATCATTGCCATCAACTGCACTGCCAAAATCCTGCACAATTGTAAAATAAAATTATTAGTGGAGAAAATGAAAGAGAGATTTAGATGATGTGAATTACATCAAATGAAACAAAACAATATGATTATGACCAACTTCAGAATGTGTAAGTTGTCACACAGGCATACAGTAAGAATAATATTCAAAGATATGAATTTATGGGGAGGTGTGGATTGCATAGATGCATGTGCACATGTACCTATATACCTCTGTAGCAGCATAAACCTTTACTAACATTTGCAATTTAATACATAATTTTGAACAGGCATCTTCTTACATGTTTTCATTAAATAAGTCAACAACTTACACTACATTCTTTTGCAGCAGCAAGATCCATGGAAGCACTTTCTACAACCATACCACCCTCCGCATTAAGTTCCTGCAAACAAGAATTTTCTCCAACTGCAGATGGAACATTTTCGATTTCAGTATTTGGTTGAAATGAGTTCACTTCATTATTCAAGTTTTTCTGCATCACAGATCCATCTTCTACTCTAGCATCTAAACCATCGTCTTTTCCCTGCACAGTCTGATGAGAAGTTACAGCAACTGGGTCAGCTATTTCACTACCTTCCATGGCCACATCTGGCATAGTAGAGTTTAGATGTCTAATAGCAGCCGAGTCTGTTTGTAAACATACCTCAACTTCAAGTAAACTGCTATCTTGTATAGAGACTAATGTCTCCGTGTGTCCATTCTTACCAACATCAGCATGAGCATCATGTGGGCAGTTTATGTTTACTGCAACTGCTATGCCCCCATTTCCTACCATGACTGAAGCATCTGTTGCAATACATGCATGTTAGTGTGGAACATATTATCATCATTTACAACAGAGTGCAGTTTCATCAACTATCCTACCTCTGGTTTCATCCTCAGCAAGATCTAAGCCTATAACAGAAGTGATTTCAGTTATCTGTAATGCTTCATTGTTAATCTCCGAGAGCTCACTGGCAGGTAGCATTGACCCATGCAGTGCTTGCCGCTCTGAATGCATGAGCGTATCTTCAATCTTCTCAGACAATGGAGCAATATCTTCATTTTTGTGAACTGAAATATCTTCAGCTTCTGTTGCAGGTGTAGACAAGTGAACTTCAGCATTTTCGTCCTGCATATTGTTATCCGTCATTGTAATCGCACATGTTTGGATATTGTTTGATAAATCTGGCTGAGGCAGACCAGTTAGGGATCCTAATTGCTCTTGAGCATCACATTCACTGGAGTCTTTGTCAAGCTGTGCCTCAACTGCTACAGATGTGCCTGATGGTCCCTGTGTTTCAACATCAACTTTATTTGGCATAACTGGAATGGACTCAGCCATTTCTTTCCCACTAGCTTCTCTAACAAACTCTGAGCTTCTAGAAAGCTCAACCTCTTTTGATGGGTCAGCACGGGAATGAGATTCATCAATTTCGGAATCATATCTTCGATTGTGTAAGGTGTTCAGCTCCACTGATACACCTGAGCATAAACAAATCACATAAACTTACAGGGTCATGAAATGTTGAACTTCAAACTCATGGAAGTCATAAAACTGTTTTCCATATAAACTTCAAACACCATAATATATGTATGTGTGTATGTATGTATGTATATACGTATGTATGCATGTGTGTGTGTATAGAAGTGAAAACTCATACATATGTGTGTGTGTGGTGTGATCTATTACTCTTAAATTGCTTGCACATAATCAGATAATTTGGAGGCCCCTAGTCTATACATCTAGTATTAAAAAAGCATGCATTGTTTCATATTATTTACAATGTCTATTTTTTTGACCACTTGATGCAAAGGCCAAGGCTCTCCAAATCACATGATTTTTGGTGTGTAAGCAATATAAAGATAGTAGATTACATCCAACGACTCAAATCATCGATGTGAAACTACCATCGTCTGATCTACACTTGACAGGATCTAAGTGGAGATCCACGTGATGCATATTATTGTAAAGAAGTCAAGGTCCCTTTTGAGGTTTTCTCCAAATAACTTGAGTATTGTCATTGCCCTTTCCTGTTTGTAGATTCTCTTATGGAAAAGCAAACTAATCACAAACAAGTTATTAGACTTTGGCATCAAAATTTCCTTAATAGAAGATGAAAAGACAACACATGCCTAATTTTATAAATGCTACTCTCAACTTAACAAATAATAAAACCTTTTGGCCATTTGAAAATGCTAAAATCAACATCAAGGACAATCAACATGTTAATAATGAACTTGGTAATTCGCTACCATGTTGATTTTATAATGAAAGTATGAAAATCTGTCACAATATGCAAGAAAACAAGAATCTTAAAATAATTATATTCACTCACCAGTAATTATAGATTCATTGAAAATTTCATCTTCTAATAAACTTTTCTCAATCATCCAAATTTCAGGACGAGTACATGGAGCCTTCTTTCGCATGCGGCGTATATCTTCAGCATTTATCAGTTGTTGCCGTATAGCACTGAAAAGGGGAATAAATAAGCCATTTGAAACAACATATTTAAGAGTTTAAAAGAAAGAAAAGTAACATATATGACTTCTGACCATAGTCCTAGAATCAGGATTCACAATAAATTATGCCTAGGAATACTCGTCAATCAAAAAATTAGAAAGTTAAAATTTGTCCGGAAATAAATGATGCCAAATCCAGAAACTTCTTAATAAATATGCAGATTTGTACAAAAGAATGTTCCTAATAATTCATGAAATGATTGCCAAAAGAACAACAGGATATTTCAATAAAGCATAGAAATGGATTTGGAAAATGATAAATAAATGAGGAGGGTCCAGAAAGTCCCCTAGGTGGGAGATGGGAGGAAGTAATAGAAACATGAAAGAAAGTTGCCGGAAAGACAGGAACTTCAGACAATTCAAAACTCAATTTTCAGTATTTTTCTAATTTCCTTTGTTATAAGAACAAGATCTCACTACTACCTCATGCTTTTTAACATTTCCCACTCATTTTCCCCATCCAGGGAAATCAAATTGATATAATTTTCTCAAGATGCATCACAAGAATTGCTAAATTGTTTTTGCCAAAAATGATTCCAAATAACATGCATAAAATCATTTAAAAAAAGAGAGAGAGAGAGACTTGTCAGATAAATCTGGGGAAAATCATGAACATTGATCCAAAAAATTTTAAATTATACAGAACATTTTGTACCCAAAATTCAGATAGGCTTTACAATGGCAGCTGGTACATAGATGTCATACAAACAGGAATATGAAGAGCGAGAAAAAATGGAGAACAGGTCATACTCAGCATGTAAGATAAATGGGAATATGAAGAGCAAGAAACATTGGGGAACAGGTCATACTCAGCATGTAAGACTGTAGTATCATCCAGCAAAGCCTTCCTCTTGAGCATGCCCGGTCTGGTTGTTACCCTAGGGCGTTTTAGAGAAGCTGCTTTGGGAGGTGGCGGGGTCGGCCCTATCCTCAAGACTGGTGTCCTTTTTCCAACTAGTACAATCAGGCATTTAATTAAACTCAAATAATAAGGAAGATGTAAAGTATCTATATGCAAGGCTATTATCCTTTCATAATATAGGAAATCCTTATATGCCAAATCTCTTTAAGAACATCACAACATAACTTTGTACCTAAAATTGATGCCAATAAATCATCATCATCAGGAATGTAATCAATGTTCCGTCTAATTCGTGATTTGCCAGACATCTTTGTGGAAGTGCCATGTTGCAAAACTGGTGTGCTCTCCATTAATCGACGTTTTTTGCCGCAAAGGTTACTGATCCTGTTAACACTTCCATCAGACTCTATTACCCCCTTTTCTGCAGTAAGCTGTCCTAATTCGCTAGCCTGGTCAACATTGCCAGCTGGGGCTAAAAGCATTTTTTCAGGTTCAGGAAACTCGGAACTTGAAGAACAGTTAAACTGATCTAGTTGGGTATCTTTTGAAATAGGACCAGTTGATGGTTCATTTGGTTTGCTAACACCTGGTACAGATTCTAATAATGCATGTCCTGACTGCTGGTGCATCTCGACATCGGTGTTTGTTGCATTAGCCATGTTGAAGTCTTCACCTGTAAAAGCAATAACAGCTAAAAAATCCACTGTTTTACCTTCTAATCAGTCATAGCAAGTAAAAAACATCCAAAGTTGTCAAACAAACCTTGCAAATCAAAAGAAGATTCACTAACATTGAGTGCCTCCTTTCCCAGTGGAGTTCCTGAACAGCCTCCAAGGTCTTGTTGAGAAAACTCAGGGATGCTTTCTACTAAAACCCCATCTTCTGCAGACAGACAACTGGCTTGATTCAGTTGCGAATTGCTATCAATATTAAGTGCAGATGCATTGCTATTGGGACAATGGTCAATATCTTCTTTATAATCCAGTTTACTGAGAATTGATGGCTCAACATTATCCTCACGTGAGGTGCTTTTGGTAGTTAAAGTCACACTTGATTCCTGTATATTTTCAGGAAGCATGGCAATGCCATCATCATGAATCTGACTGGCAACTATCACGTCTTCCACTTCATCACAAACAATATCATTTTGTAGATTCTCCGCACTCTTCTGTCCACATTCTGAATGAGGTTCATCAGCTGCAGCTACAAACCCACTTGAAGTAGGCAAAGAGGACAGTGGCACAATATTAGGCGGCTCACAGTCCATTATTACTGCTTGTATATGACCACTTTCAGTCATTGAATCTGGACATTCAAAATGTGAGCTAGGTTTATCAGACTTCAAGATCTCTTCACCAGTTACTGGTGAAGTTTTTCTTTGTGGACTCAGAACAGGACTTTCCTGTGCAGCAGCTGAAATTGTCTCTTCAATTAAACCAGGAGTAGATGGAGCCTGAGCAGATTCAACCAACTCTGGGGATGCTACCTCATCAGCAGTGCTAGTAAAATCAATTTGACTGGGTACTGCAGTGGTTCCTTCGATATGATCCCTTGGAAAAAATGCTTCATTAAGATCAGGAGTTTGAATATTGTACCCATGCCACTGTGACGTGCCATCATTTCTTGGAAGTATATACTTGTCAGGATTATTAGAATGTTCAGACAAATCATTTGGAGTTTCAACACTCTTATCCTTATCGAACCCACTTTCACCTTCATCAATTTCCATGTCAGCAAGAGAAAACAAGGACTGGCCCTGATGCATAGCACTGATGGGAAACATGTTAAAGTTACAAACAACACAATCAGATGTTCCAAAGGTTGTCATTAATAATACAAGGCAAAGTTCCAACTGGAATAACTTACACAGTATACTGGTATGAAAAATTTAATACAGTGCAATGGTTATAATTTGATATTCTGAAGTTCAAATAACAAGAAGAAGGATGATTGGAATATTTAACAAAACAACATTGTTGGTCATGAATGTAAATGTGCATAAATACACATTCTCCATTATGGCAATTTATTAAATAGTCAAGCTACGTTAAGCCTCACAGTCAACTAGAAGACTTAAGTAGTAACTCCCTCAAGTCTTCTTGAGGTTGCCAACAATAGATGATATATCAACATAAGGTACCATTAAGTGAATGATGGGAATAAAAATGAATTGTTATAAGAGGAAAAAGGATTTGCATGATCCTTATTTCTCAAATAATACCAAACTTACGGGCATAAAGGAGGGCAGAACATCAGAGAAAGACTAAGGGAAAAGGAACAAATCAACTAAAAAACCGAAAAGAGAGATTTTTTATTAACATTAAAGGAAGCCAAAGAATGAAACAGAAGAGTTTACCACTTATCTGAGCCCAGTGAAGTTGATGCATGCTGAGAGGGATGCTTGTCCAAGAATAAGTCCTGTCGGTGGTCAAATCAAAAACATAAAGATTAAGATTTCAGAACAATAATAATACCATCTTTTCTCATAACAGGTGAACTTCATTTGTCTCTCTGCCACCGAAAGATTTTTTTTTTTTTTTTTTTTTTCGTTTTTGTTGGTTGGGTCAGGTCGGGGGGTGGGGGGGTTCATAACATTTGTTTCTAGCAGAAGTGAATACACAGTAACAATATAGCACCGGTACAGGGCTTGATACTGAGGCAGCATACCTTGCACATGCCCATATAAAAAGGGAGGAAAAACATACAATATGAGGCTTACTAGGCCACCATAGCGCCCAAAAACAATTATGTGACCCTAGCATTAACCAATAATGACTGGAGGCAAGATATGATATATTCAAATCACCCAATTCTCAGGTAATTTCAACCAGCCAAGGACATAGCTCATGGATATACCCTATAAAGCCTATTTTGCAAACCTTTTTGACCTTTTAATTCAACATCTATTATGAAATTTAAGGATCAATTGCATGACTTCACTTTGATGCTAACACAAATTCAAGGTACCCAAATTGTAATCAATGCAACTGGAAATGGACATATCAATAACGCTGACACAATATATTCACTGACAATCAGAAATAAATTATCATGGGAAAAAACTAAATGAAGAATTTCCACCAAATGGTACATGACAAAAAGCAAGGAAGAACACTATGCACAGGCCTGCACATGCATCAGCATTTACCTCATCAAGTTCTAAGCCAATCTGCGAAGCATTTCCATCGCCAAATCTTTCTGTACAAACATATTCAGCATACACAATTTAATTTATCATGGACAAGATATCACTAACCAAATTGCATTAAATGCATCATAACTGAACACCAACCATCCAGTCCAAATTGCAATGTCGAATATCCTGTACCAACCATAGTATCTTGAAGTGTAATCTGCTCTTTCGAACTGACATGGCGGTCAACAAAGTCGCTGCATTTAAGGAATAAAGCTCAGCAGTTACAACAGAACAAAACCACAACATCCCCATTCATACATGTAGACTACTGTAGAAATGCATGATTAGAAATTGATATAATATATTGCATGAACTCTGAGAGGAAGAATCCAAAACTGACCCCTCATATGCACTATCGGGCAACTCAAAATCATCCAGATGAAAGGTCTCTGGAAGAGTAATGGAGTGATATGGTGCAGTAGATTCTTCTGGTGGGAGATCAACTGCAGTCGACCGAAATGCCTGTTTTATCTTGAGCAGAGCCTCACTGCAGTCATGGAAAAGATAATTCACCTTCCGAGAATATATCCTCACCACACCTAGCAGAAGATGGCTAGACAACCGCAGTGCAATTGGAACTTCAGGGAAAAGAATAGAATCTGCATTTAAAAATTATAGAACAAATGAGAAGACAATAGAAGGACTATATTATTTAAGCTTCTAAATGCTGATAATCATGATTTTATGTAGCAGCCCATGCAGGGCATACCGGTCGGCACAGTGCTGGCATGGTACCAGGGTTCGGTATACGACCAGGGTGACACATGATACAGCTGCTATGCCCAACTGGAACTGTACCATATGTCAATAAAGGCATGTCCTATTTGGGCATGTATTTAGAACCTTGTCAGTGACAACACAAAATTGTACATGGCCAAATGGAAAATCTTAAGAGCGCAATATGTTAGTCAATACAAGGAAAAGCACGAATAAATTTACATAGAATAGGATGCAAAATTTAGACATAGTATGCATTAAAGAGTAATCAAGCAACTGTACGAATGAGTTTTTAATAGCTAATTTTGATGCATATCTTCAGTAGATCTTGTTTTCCATGATCCATAAACATGATGGTGGTCACCTGATTCAAAGATGACAAAGAAGAAAAAGAGGAAAGCAGTGCAAATTGCAAAAGAACCTAACCAAAGCTTTGCATGGCCAAGAACTAACAAAATCCTGTATAAGTGAAAGGAAGATATATTATTCCATTCCATTTCCAAGGAAATAGCACAAACCAATAGCGTTCTTTTGGTTCTAGTGAGGTAGCTGGTATCAGGACAGAGATGTGATTTGCTCAGCATAAAGAAGCTACTAGATTTTTGGGATTTGAGACACCATAAGAGATGCGGATATTTCTCTAAAGCTATAGCACATATGCAATCCAATGGTGTTGATGTGGAATGCAAAAAGCAAAAAGGAATAATTTTCTAGAATATAAGCATACAGAAACAAAGTTGAGGCATCAATAATACAGGCACAACTATTATATAGGTTTTGTTGTGCACCATATGGTATTTAAGTTTATGTACAGAAAGGCTTTCAGAAAGACAGAATGCCGGAGGAGTTTACCTCATAGGAATCCACCTCATTGATTACCTAGAGGTACAATTTGTAGGTACCTGATTCATGGTTTGGAAAATAGACATGTTAGGAGTTGCATGCCATTTGTCAGAAGAATGAACAAAATGGAAGGGGGGGAGAGAGAGAAAGAGAGAGAGAGAGAGAGAGAGTATTAGTAGTGTAGCTTGGTAGGGGAAATTTTAGTGGTCACCAATGGAAGACAAACTGGATATTGATTGTTACCGTTGTCAATACAATCTTTATATGAAAATTGTTGAAGTTGACAAAGGGTCAATGTGACAAAGACATCAGAATTTTCTAGTAAATACAATATATTTGATAGTTAGAAAGGTAGACAACATCAAGGTTCCATATAAAGAATTCATCATTCAAATCAATGACTTCTTAAGGACTTCCCTTCCAAGGTGTTGGACAGTGGTTGACCACATAGAGAAACACTGAACATTAAGTTACACCAACTATCAAAAATTACTTTAGTTGAACGAGCCTCTTGAAGATTATCTTAAAAGTGCTTGATCATGCTTCATTACCATCCATTACAACATAAAGATGATATCTTTTCTGCTAACCTTTTCAGATTGGTTTATTTTCAGCAATAAATTGTGCTAACACTGCACTTATGGCATGCGATGCACATTAATGAGCCAAATTGTATTAAGAGGCAACAACACGTTGACAATCGAAAATAAAGAGCTGCTGTTTACTCCTCCAGAAATGTTGGGACCATGCAAAGTCAACAACAAACAATGTTGTCAAATCAGCTCTATTTTCTAGTTGATTAATCACTACTCTATTACCATAGGGGATAGAAAACTTTAAAATAAAGGTGCATGAACGTCAGATCGTCATAATCAGTCTGTTGGTCATTCCTCATAGAAGTTGAGATCTTTTCAAGATGAAGTGTCAGAGAGGTGCATCATCTCTTGATAAGGCAAAGTAGATAATCCAAAAGGTTAGAGTTCCCTGAAACCTGTTCCAAATCTCATAAATAGCTTCCCCCCAGTCAATGCATTTGCATGTGGACAAAATAAAATTTTTATTTTACATCTCTGAAAAGAATATTATGACTTTTTACTAGCAAACTTGCCAAATTTAGAATATAGTTAAGAGCATAGAATTGAAACAAATTACATATTAGTGGAAACCAAGTAGGAACAGGGTTTCATGATGTTCAGTCCAAGCTATAAATGCAGTATGAACTAGTTTTGTAGATCCTCTAGTTCATGTGGCACACTCACTTCCTACTTGGCAACTTGCTTTACAAGGTTATGAACACATTAGATGTCATAATCAGTAGTTTTACAAATTTCAAAGAGGCCAAGTATATAGCTAATTATGTTACTCATAGGATCATGAGATCACCACTACATGAATTTGTTTATGTCGCGTAAAATCAGTATCATCCATCATGACCATGTCTCTGATCCATAAACAGAATAGAGCTTCTAGTCTTTGATTAATCAGACCATTGCATCAAATCTCAGTGGAAAAGTAATAACTTGCATCATGATTTCCAAATGGTGACCATTAAATATATATTGTAATAGTAACTGGATCGACAGATTGTTGATATTTTCATGTTCAAACGGGGTTCATGCATAAAACTATAAATATAAGTTGGTAGGGGAAGGTTCTGACATTGACCATTGAGAAGTGGCCCATAAATTACAGCTAGTGCATGTGATTCATCTATATAAAAGTCAAAACTGAGAAGAGAACGTACTTAGGGAAAACATAATGAGATCGAATAGAACAGGTCATCTAGTCTATTATATAAAGAGAATTCTGGGTCACTGTCACCAGATTCCTTGGTTGTTCCACCATGTTGCTATGTTGAACATGAGACCGAATAGAATCCAAAAGTAGGCTGAAAACGGATTGGATATGGATCGAATACTAGGAGTCTAGGACATCCACATTTGTATCACTATTTTTTAATGAATATGAATATGGATACTAAAATTAGTATCCATATTTATTCTGAAAGGATATGGATATGGATTGAATATTAAGCATATCCATATTCATTTAAAACGGATATGGATACAAGTTGGGTATTAGTTATATCCATAATCTCTATTCGAATACGGATATAAGTTAGATAGCATTCGGATATAAATTGAATGTTGAGTGGAATTCAATAATGGAAACTAAATAGATGACACAATTATAAAGAATGGATACGAGATCCATATCAAAATTACAAGCGGTGCATTGTAACTAGGTAATGGCCTAAGATGTAATCATTAAACTTGCAAAGAGACTGATTTGACCAAGGGTTCAGATCACTGATCCCACATGATTTATACTAAAATATATAAAAAAGTAAAACGATTTAAATGAAATATATAATATAAGGTATTAAAAGTTTCCTATATTGAATACAATTATTACATTTTAATTGCAGCATGATTAAAAAGAATCATGAATTGACTATTTTTAAATAAATGTTACAAAAATATATATATAATTAGGAATATATTGACATTATTGGTATTTTTAAATATTTTAAATAAAAAAATTTCAAAATATTATAAAGAATAAATAAAGTTATTTTTCTAATTTTGGTCAAAAGAAAGAGCTAAGGGTTGGCAAGCCAAAGCCTTGACGATGATGGCTAGGGTGACCCTGATCAGGTCGGTCCTCAGCTCTATCTCCATCTATCTACTGTCCAACATTGTCGTACTAAGGACCTCTCTCTGGAAGCTGGAGCGTCTCTTCAGGAACTTCTTATGGGGTTTGCATCATGGAGGAGGCAGGGTGCATCTTCTAGCATGGGATGTTGTTTGTCAGCTGATCAATAGAGGACTAGGCATACAGTCACTGGTGGTTCGGTGCAAGGCTCTGATCGCTTGGCATGTTGCGAGATTCTTGCTCAACTCGGCTGCCATTGGAGTATGATGATGCGTGCCAAGTATGGCTCCTAGACTATTGCGTGGGATATTCAGGCCAACTAACAATATTCCTTCATGTCGAAGAAGATATACTCCTGTGCCCTTGAGGTGTTGGCCCTAACTTCTTGGCGGGTAGGGGATGGGCTCTCGGTCGACATCACTTGGGACTCGTCAGTAACCGACCTTCCACTATGCCGATTGCCGACCTTTGTCAATATTGAGGTTGGTGAGACGATGCGGGTTCGAGACCTTCTCCAGGCAAATGGGAGAGGATGGGATGTGGTGTTGGGACTTCGTTACTTTGGAGACCAATTGGTTGAGTGGGTTCTATCCCAAGCGATCCTTATCCATAATGGCTTTAAGATCAGGATATTTGTGCACACCAAGGGTAGCGGCTAGGGAGTTGTATAACTTATACATGTGCAAGCCGATCAAAAGGTTGGATGACGCTTGGATCTGGAGGCTCGAGATGCATCATAGAATGCACCTGTTTCTCTGGAAGGGCCTAGAGCTGTCTTCCTACCAGGGTGTTGCTGAGAGCCCGAAAAATGGACATGCCGACATCCTGCCACAATTGTGGTTTGGAGGATGAGACAATGGAGCATACATTATTTCTCTATTTGAGAGCTACGCACGTCTGGCGGCTGTCCACTATTCTTTCTAAGGTGCTCCGATCAATAGGGATGGTATAGGATTTCCTGGAGGCGTTACAACAATGTACGATGGCAAAGGATTCTAGGTTAGTCGGTATCAAGACTGCTTACATTGTCTATCATATATGGCTGGTTTGAAACAACGACATTTTTTAGATGAGATGACGGTCAGCAAGGTAACCAAGGTTTGTTTTGGAGAGGGCCATGATCCAAATGGTAGATACCATTGACCTATCATCCACTGGTTTAATTTTTATGACTACAAACACCTAGGGCCCCCCTCATGGTTATGTAGCATCTCGATGAGTCTTTATCACTTGGGAACCCCCATCCCCAAGATTTCCAAAGGTCAACTTCGATGGTAGTGTTATTGGAAGTAGTGGCAGAGCCAGAGCCATGATTTGGGACCCGAACTCGATTCTGATTAATTGCAGCTGGTGGGACCCACCTTTTTGAGACCATCATGCTTGGCGCAAAGCTGCGGGCAGCCTGGGAGGGCATCACACATGTGAGGCAAGTCCTACGGGCCGACCGATTGGCTGGATATGGAGCCAGACTAGTGAAGTGGCTCAACACCCTCTCATCCGTGACATTTGGAGGCTCCGAGGAGGGTACATTGTTGTCGACATTAGACACGTATACTGGGAGGCAAATGACGCTGCCAACTGCGTAGCTAGCTATGTTACCCACTATTCAGGAGGGATCATCTGGACTGATACTTCTATTTTGCCTTCATCCCACAAGACTTTTTTTTTCTAGCCCTTTGGGTTTGTATTCATACTCGAGTTGTATGAGTCTTCCGCCTTATCCAAAAAAAGAATTGATTTTTTACAAAAATAATTATTAAAATATGAAATATCATAATATATTTGAAATGACCACATTTTATAATGTGAACAAGTTTTGAATAAATAAAATAAACCATAACTATATATTAAAAGTCAATGTTATCACAAACCTTAATATCCCTATCTGAATCCAGATCCAAGAAAACCTTAATACTATATTCGAATCCAGATATGAAAAATAACTTAATATCCGTATCCATATCCGATATCCAGCAAAATTGTAAGTATATATCCAAATCTGTATTAGCATTCTATCAGATATAACGATTTCTATTCGAATATGATCCGAACCAGATACAGAAACATATTCGGTCATATAATATCAAACCTGTTTTCAGCCCTACCCATAAGAAAGAGAAAAAAAATAGAAAATCTATTTGAGAATAAAAACCAGTAGTAATAAAGCAAAGAATTGAAATAATAGATAAGAGCAGATGCTCCCTCATGTGCGATGCACAAAAGGGAGATTATGTCATTAAATTAACATATATGCCAATGGTTAAGAGTTTCCTTTTTTTGAAATATCTCTTGAATCCCTAGTATCAGGTCACTTTAAGATTCCCCTATGCCACTCACATTGTTAAATGAATCCAAAAGACAACCATCGAGGTATGTAATTAGTTGTTTAAGTTAATGGGCTTCTATTTTGTAGAAGTCACTAATTACTTTAAAAAGTGATGGCCATCACCATCAAGCGTACCCGTGCATTAGTTCCCCTTTAAAAAAAAAAATATTACCTTCAGCTTTAGTTTAAATCAACATTGTGGTTCTCCCAGTTTAACATAATCTGTTGTCTCCTGCTTACCTGATCTTTGTTTCTTGCAGTGAAAACTTAGAGCTGATCTTACACTAAAAAAGATCACATCAGACTTCTAATATCCAGAACTTGAGCATAAACTCAAGCAAACCCAAAGATGTACAAACCAGTTCACTAGCTTAAGATACAACATAAAGAAGTGGCTCACCATCCTAGGAGCACAAAGAAAGTTCCTAAACAATTGGATGCCTATTGACATAGGATATGCCCCTCTTCTTAGTCTTAATTTTCCCTACTTTTTAGCATCTAGAACACCCCAATCATGTTCTCATAGTTCCCAGATTCTCTAGCATGGCTTCTTATTAAGGGCATGACAGGCAACAATGAGTTATTTGTCTTTGGTCATTCAATTTGCACTTGCAGGATAGTTTTTCACATTTAGAATAACATAACAATATCCCAAATGTATGGAATTATATCAGCACATCTGTGAAATCCTCCTAGTGAGAAAATTGCCTTTTTAGGATGTGTAATATCACCAAAGATTCATGTGATCAATGTAAAGCTGCATCTACATGTTTTAATCCATAAGAAGACATAAGCCAGTGCTACCTAGACCAAGATTCACCATCACAGTACCATCCTATTATAGTGTCGGTACAACATATGGAACGGTACCAAGTGTCGGCATGGTAAAATATCAACCAGCATAGCACCAACCAGTATGGACCTTGACCTAGACACTTATATGTGTCTTCAAGAGCCAGACATGGTAGCCTCTAAAAATCTAGGCATGGGGACAGAACAGATGTACATATATAAATCATCTGTAAATTGATGCATTTACGTATGCATATGTACACGCGTGTATATACATATGTAAGGCATGGGGACAGAACAGATGTACATATATAAATCATCTGTAAATTTAAGTATATTTGTGTGTGTGTGTGTGTGTGTGTTCATGTCATTTGATGCTTATTCAATAAAAAAACAGAGAAAGGGGAAGGAGAGTTGTAGATGCTATCTAATGAACAAATAAATGAATATCATGATTTTGCAAGTTGTATATTTATTCACTATGGACATTTAAAGTCACTTAAGATGTGTTGAGATACTTTAACACAATAATTAACCATGGCATTTTAAACTATAATTTTAATTCTTATAACTTTATATAAAAAATATAACAATACTTTGTTTAAAGTGTCCATAAAATTTTGAAAACTTTATATAATAGCATAAAGACACTTTGCTTCGAGTGCCTACAAAACCTTGAAAACTTTATATTCAAATTGAAGTATCCAGCACTTAAACCTAAGAGTCCCCCTACATCCCACTGGGAAAAAAAAAAAGATATGTCAAATGTCCAACATTTTTGGATGATATTAGCAGGACACTTCAATGTGAAGTATCTAGCCGCATCATGTTGTGCCATGTCCAAGTATTTAAAAGCATTGACACTCCTACATAGCTTAAAAATAGAAAGTCCAGGTACCATACCGTAAAGCATATTTGCTGATAGAAATAATCAAAAACCTTAATGAATGAAACAATATCAAAACTTGTGACAATAACATGTCTCTAGCAATGACATACACCAATATCAAGGCTAAACAAATAAAACAAAGTTTTATTACTTTATATTTTTATTTTCCAAAAATTTAACGAAAATATGTGTTCTTAAATTATAGAATGATGCATTCATGGGCATAATCATGAAACATGTAGAAGCAAATGCTTTAGGTACCAGACCATTCTATCTAATATGGGACATACCATACCAACAGGGATTTAATTTCCAAAAGATATACCATATCAACACTTGGTACAAGGCCTACCGGTTGGGTTCCGATAATCAGAACTTGGCTATCATGCTTTGCAAATCAGAACTTCTACTCCACACCAAGGCTACTGAAATGTAAGCAACTTACAGCCATCTGTGGTCATAATTCCTATATGACATCCAATGCACATAGCAGAAGCACAATAAAATAGCAACCTTCCAAATTTAATTGAAGCAGACTCTTATTTTAGAAAACATTATTTATTGTTTTTACCAACCACCATCAGATCATTGTGCGACATCATTAACATATTTATAAAACTAGAAATCAATTGATAGTTTACAATAACTGTTGATCATTCATTAGCTCAAACATTAAAAAAAATTAAAAAAATTTGAACAAATTTAAAGTGTTCAATTCAAACTTACTAATTTAAGGACTTTGACCACTTCAATATTACTATAATCTCGGCATTGATTCATAAATGTGCTAAACTTTTGCACTTTTTGAACTCTTTTTACTAATTTGAAAAAGGAAGATTGTAATTTACAATCACAACTCACAACAGACAAAAACCTATTCTTGTGGATCAAATCTTTATTCGGTCTCAATATTGTAGTCTATTCTACCTCAAACTGAGCTTAGTCAAGTTTTTTCTTAAATTGATGACTAGTAGTTCCGATTTTGGGGAAAAAAGCTCCTTTCTAATCACTTAAATGAAATACCTAACAGGTAGAAGCCTCAGGTGATGCATATAGGCTCCAGAAGATGTGATGTCCACCTCAAAGCATAAGACAAAAACTCTCAAGGTTTGCTTTATAGATTAAAAGGAATGTTTGAAAAATAAGAAAATCATGTGATAAGGTAACACTTGGAACATGACATCATGCTTGCACTAGCCCACTACATGACTTTTTGCACATCACTCTAATTGTTAAAATCTTGAAGATAACATACAAAAAAAAGTGGCCAGCTTTAGCTCAATATTGCCAAGAGAATGCACCACACATCATACCTCACAGCCATGGTTTAAATGTTCATGTCACAAAGAATATCAATTAAAAATTAATAAAGGATCTCCATCTCATTCCACAAGAAATGGAAATAATAAGTAATAATATGTACATGAAAGAAATCAATTAATGTGCAAGTCATCATCTCACATGGGCTTGTCTATGTGATGTTCAAGCCTCAATGTACATAGCATCACCCTATAGCCCCTAGGCATGTTTGAACAGCCTCACCTCAAACTAAGAGAAAAGGCAAGACTCATAAAGATTTTAATAAACAATGTGACATACAAAGGTTTAGATTAACCCAGTTCAGGTTTATCAAGTCAAACAGTATTTATGTCTCATTTTCGAGACATTTTAGTATTATGTCTTTCATCCCCTTAGAAGTTGGCTACAATAAAGGTTAGCATACAGTAAGATATTTATCATACAACACAATATTAATATACTTGACATCTGCAAAGCCTTCTTTAAAACAAAATGAACACTTGGTTCTTAGTCACATAATCATACTTTCGGGTGAACCAATAAATAAGAAGTCTAAAATTATGAATATGTAAAACAAATTAACCTTTCCAAATTCCAATAACATCAGTGCAATAATGCTTATTACATGTACTAAGCAATTTGAACTCAATTGATTGACAGATATTACTATATGCAATAAACCCTAACCCCAGTCATTCACCTAAAGACTCCTACCATTTACTCAGCTTAGTACAAGAACCTACCCCACCTCCCCAATCCCATGATGCCCCACCCTCACCAATCCAAAAAAAAAAAAAAAATCCTAAAACTAGGATAAGCAGAGGGAGAGGGTCGCTATAAATTGATAGAGAACCTACTGATAGTGTGCAGAAAATTTTAATATGATCGCTGTAAGGAAGAGGGTCGCTATCAATCATTGTGTGAAGAGGAGAAAGGGAGTGAAATAATGTCCACTGAACTGTGCCAAACCGGTTGGTTTGGGGCGTACCAAACCAGACTGGTCAGTTATTAATTCGTGGCCTCGGTTTGAAATGGAGGGAGAGGGAGAGGAAGTGAGGGAGAAAGCGGGAAAGGAAGAGGAGGGGAGGGGGGAGGGAAGTTGAGAGAGAGCTCCCCAGGCTCAAAAGCCCTAATCAAAATAGGGATCCCTGCCGCAAACAAACACACCCCCTCCCCTGCACCCCCCCCCCGGGCCCAGTGGCTTCTCCTCTCTCCAGCTCTCCCTTTGTTGGCACACCCCAGAACAGCATGGTACAAAACCGTACCATGCTGAACCGATAGCTAGCTGGTATGCCATCTAGTACCAGTTCAGCAAATCTTGGAGTCAAAGGCTAAGATGGAAGGGTAAAGAAGATTGGAGGAAGCCCCTGTACAATTATCACAAGTGGTAGAGCATTCATAGATAGCAACGGATGCAATTTAAAGCTTTTGCTCAGCTATAGTCCTATAATGGATAAATGGAAAAGAAAAACTTTACATAATATTAAATGTGGAGAAAATTTTACACCAGTGGTTAAATTCTTTGAATCACTAGAACCAAACTCTATGGGGAAAGCATGGTCAGATCCTACTATAGCCAAAAACAAAAAAATGCTGTGGTGATCCAATTGAAAATTTGACACACCTGAGCACAGTGATCAAATTAAAATTTTGACACGTATAAGCAGCTGGTGCATCAAATTTGCAATTCTGAAAGACTGGCATTTTAAAGGCAGATGCTAAAAAGACATGCATTTAATCAAAGCTTTAGCATGCTGAGCTCAAACTAGAAGAGTGGGATGAATCAAAATGGTGGTTACTACGCGAAAAAACTGTAACAGGGAAAGAAAACGACGAACACAACAAACAAGAAGGCGAAGAAGGAGAAGGTTAGAATAGATAATGAATTACAGGATACGGACCTACTGAGACACCAATATCAGTATCCGCGACCTGATTCTTCCTCAGCTTCCGCTCCAGGTGAGCTGCGATCCATATCGTTCCAAGTGGCCCTTTCTTGGCCAAAATAAACTGAGAGTAGAACATTTTACTCCTTTCTCAGCACCACCGCAAACCCTAGAAGCCCATCCAAACCCCTAAAACCCCTCTTCCACCAAAACTTGCCCCAAATCTACCACCCCAAAACCCTAACTTCCAAAATTCCCACTGAAACAAGACCCAAGATCCAAACTTTGCAAACCCAGCTCGCTCAGCGCCCGGGCTACCAAAAATGCAGCCTTTCAGCAACTCCACTGACTGAATCAAGCGCCAGGTCCAGAAAACCAGATCCCCGCAAGAGGCGGCGGCCGGAGAACCCACCGAAATTCCAGACGCCCGAAACCCTAATCTCGATTTAGAACCGCCTATACACGCTAGAATGGTGAAATTCGAATGATGAAACGAGAGATCCGCACAGCACGAGGTCGGAGGAATCGAACTCGCGAGGAAGAGGGGAAGGGAAGAGAGAGAGAAACAAAAAAGAGAATTAGGAGAAAAAAAGGGCGATATTTTTTGAGGGGGAAAAAAGAAGTAAATATTTTCGACATTCGAGTCGGCCCTCCATTCTGTCTCGCCCACATCCAACCGTTCGTTTCTCATCACGTTGCTCTGATGCTGTGGAGATCTAATGGCCACCGTCCAATTTCGCAGCCGCGCGATACCGCGATTTGGGGTGGTAAAACCTTTGTCAACGTTGGAGGAATCTCCCGTGCCGTGTTAGATTATGTTCGCGTAGTGGGGATAGTTTTGTCAATTTAGAAAATCTAACCACAGGATAACGTTTGGATACAATATGAGGATGCCACGATATGGTAAACGTGTGAAGGACTTCGTTTGGTTCCAACAATACCCTCGTACTTAAGTCAAATGGCAAATGGGGTGACAAGCTGGAAAGCCCGGGTGAGTTAAACGGAGTGTGAACAGGGAGTGAATCTCTCTGGATGGCAGAGCTGCAAACTACAAGATGAAAGAAGGAAAGACAAAATGATGACACCAAGTTCAAAATTAACAATTAAGATATTCAAATTAAATATGATCTATACTTCTTTAAGTAACTAGAACCTATGGATGTGGTGTCTTACCTGGCTTCAAGTTAATTATAGATGGTGTCGCTTTGTTCCCCTTCTTTGTTGTTGCCTAATTTTCCCTTTTTATCCGTCTTTTCCTGATAAATGAGATTAGAACACTGCAGTGTAATCCCAGGCTCGACGGGAATGGCAGTGGGGTTCCCTTTTTTACGTTTTTTTTTTACGCAAGCTCGGCAACATTATTTTTAAAATTTTTAGGCGTTAAAAAGCATTCCCGATGCGTTGTGTTCTTTGATCTCCCTATGCATGATCGGTTACTCCAGTGGATTGGTTTGGTTGGACAAGAAGTCAGTAAGCCTTAATTCACCTACCCATACAAAATCATAGACGGGGCTGAATCCAGACCCACGTAAATACAGAATACTTTTATGGAGTTTTCTGGAGGGCTAGTGCTAATGCATAGAAAATGAGTTTTGATTCCCCACAATAATTTTAATAATTTCCAATTAATGAAAATTAATATTTAAAATATTTTTTTACTATGAATATCTCAAGCTCCAGCTGAAACTCTAAAATAAGAAAAATATATCATACATTGCACGATCGTAACGATCACCACATCTTCTTTTTATAGATCCATCGTCGAGATGAATGGAGCCCATAAAAAAAAAAACATGGTGATTGGCATGGTGCATGATCACATTGGTGCATGTGATATAACATATAATTTCATCTAAAATAAATAGTTGCAAGTAGGGTCTTATCATCTACTATTGCTCGTAGGATCTTTAAAAAAAAAAAAAAAATGATTGTCAACTTAATTTGACCCATATTGATTGTGTACTGGGGCTTTCCCCAGTCATCGTATCCCTCCCCTAGCCCTAAAATGTTCACGCTTGGATGGTTAGAGTGGTGATTCTTCATTCCTTTCTCTCAAATGAAGTTGACCAATCTAATCGATAGCTAGGCTTGCTTTGATTTATATATTCGATCCATAAGAACTGGACCTAATCAAACAAATCCTCTACCCAACCTTCATCACAGACCCCTCTAGCTGTGCGGGCCTCGCCTGCGATACCCCCATCGAAGGACGCTTTGTTCAAACAACCCAGCCTAGGGATTCAGAAGAAGGCTCACATGCTTGCATTCAAAAGGGGTCCGCTTAACATCCCTCGCTACCATCTTACACCCTTCTCTACTGGCCGTTCTATGCCACTCCCATGACTTCCACACATGCTTTTGTTGATCCATCATCCTACAAACACCAATCGGAATGTTTGTGTTTCTTTAGACTGAATGCTAAATATCTAAAAATATGAAACCGGACAGTAAATTTGAGCCAATTGTAGAAACTCAGAATGCAGAGCAGCAGGATGTTGTTACCTCATTTTTGCTCACCAGCTGATATTCTCTGGGGACATTCTCAATCGAGAAAGACTTTGATGAGGATGGATGAGACAAACTATAGGTTCAAGCCACACATTCATTGATTTGAAGCCAGCACAAAAGCGATTCATAACCATGCTCATGATGAACCTAATCTGTTCTCTCCCAACTCAATCCTCCAGCTACAAAATTCATGTAACCACCATCAAATCAAGAGATGCCCAATTCTCTTCATTAATAGAATTAATAAGACCATAACACATCCAAAGAACATGAGTTCATATTAATTATAGGAGAAGACACAGAATGTACAGTGATGCAAAATTTTGTTCAATTCGACCTTATTTTTACAGTCACCAGAATACAAGATCCACGAATGACCACCCCAGGGAAAAGATGGATACAATGACATGTGATAATCTAGCACTACTCCCAACTTCTGCATGGGTCGTGATATAATTTCTTTACATACGGTGGCACTGTCATAGAGAAACAAGCCTTGGCAACCTAGATGAGTACAGGCAATGCTTATTATAATATGGATGCATGGACGGCACTCATAGCACTTATTCGTTAAGATATACTTCTGATCCACCCTGTTGCTCACAATGGAGTTTTATGTAACCAATACCAAGTTTCTCCGGGCAGAGATGGAGCTGATGGTACCTTTGGCTGCCATCACTTTGCTCACCAACAGCTTCCATTTCAGTTCCTCCTTCTTGCTTAGGTGCTGCATCTTATCCTTGAAATGCCTGCAAGAGTGGAAGGTGAAAGTCTTCACGATCACAGGAAGAAAGCATTAAACTTGCAGCAAAGAGCATCTAGTTGATGCCAATTTGTTATCAAAGCAAGCTAATGAACGACAAACCTGCACAAGGGGACCTTGCAAGAGTGTGTTTCAGAACACATGCAGGAATGGAGCTCAAGAAGCTGCCACATCCGTTTGCAATGCGCACAACCACCTGGTACACGAGTCCTGCAGCCTGAGAAATGGCGGACCAGTAACTCCAGTCCCTTGCAAGCTGAGAAGTTGCAAGCAGCTTGGTTGTCTTTGAGCATCTTGTCACAAGGACCAATGGACCGACACCCATCTCTGCATATGTGCAAAAGAGCCTCCATTGCTTCAAACAGCTGCATGTACACCTTTCTTTCTTCCATCTTTTTTGCCCTTTCCTGCTTTTTCTGCATCAGTGCCAAGACTGATGTCGATCAGGTCCAATGACTACATGTACAACAATAAAAATTAGAATGAGGAATAAGGGATAGATGATGCAAGTTATTGCCTCTTAATATGTGTTTGTCGCTGCAGATATGCAAATTTAGGATTGTACCTATCACTCATTCCCTCTCACAGAATATAATTAGTTCCAAAATTTTGGGAGCAAAAAGAGAAGAAACATGAATATGTTTGAATTGTAGGCTTCTTTTTTTCAAAAAAAAAAAAGAAAAGAAGGAAGGAAGAAAGAAGAGGAAAAAAAGAAGAAGAAGTAAAAGTTAGTTAATCAGAAAAGACACAATGGTAATAAGTATGGACGCATGTATTGAACAAGCATGTTACATTACCCACACCGTTCAGTTATGTAGGAAATCCCAAGGTTTCAAAGTGTTCTCTGCAGCAAATTTACAAGGATTGGGCTACTGTAGTTCAGCATTTTGGTACATGCCAAATCAATGGTGTTTCTACTGACACATGCAATTAGGAAAAATAATTATGGTTTGCTACAGAAAATAAAACTCCGTGCTACTGCAAACATTCACATAACATGGTCTGAAAAGTAAGCAAACATTAGATAAATAGCTGTAATAGAACCTTGCAAGTTGTAACACGAGAAGAACTGAACTTACAGAATCTGCCTCCACCAGAGTCTCGAGAAGCTCCTGCTCGAGACAGGGGTTGGCTTGCTTCATCACTTTCCACCCTTCTGACACCGAGATGGTCTTGAACTCTTTAATGATCAAATGAGTACATAAAAGGGAAAGGCGTGGCGCATCACACTGTCTGGCTAACTGAAGCACATCAACCACATTCTCCAAGCTCAGCAATGTTGTTTCCAGTTCTTTGATGCAAGCCCTTTTCAGTGAAGGGACTGAAAACGTGTGTGACATGACAAGCAAGTGAAGAACAAATTTCGTCATTGCATCCAGTTCATAGCTGCATTGGAAACTGAAAGAAAGATCAATACATCTTCGACTATATAACTTTTTATAAACTCTTACCCGACAAATCACCCACTTGAGTCCTAGTGTCTAATGCCAATTCAATTAGATCATGTTTTTATCACCATAACAAATGTCACAACCATAACAAATAAATGAGTCCATTGTCCACGCCTCGAATGGGTGATGGCTTGATAAATATATTCAGTGAAAGAATCCCAGATAGTTGCTGAGCTTTGAACATGCCAACAACTGAGTTGGTAAGTCACTAGAAATTGGGTACTAGTTGCCTCTAATTGAGTCTAGACCACATGCTAATAAAATTAGGCGGGCTCTGCATCTGCCCTTCCCAAGTGTTGAGAAGTCTGTTGGCTTTGATAACAGACTATTTTCTGATGGACCAAAAACATGGATTGCTGAATTGGAACCTCGGATTTAAAACTTCTAATCCCTGCATCTCCCATGGACTGTTAGCAACAGCACAAGATGCCACGTACACAATTTCTAGGCAAGATTGTCCAAATGAATTTTAGAGCATGATGCATAATATGTTGATCTGTGTTCTCCATGTACTAATGCTATGTTACATTAATGCTATCTTACCTATTTCCTCAAGTCAAATCAATTTATGCAACTTCATATCCAAAACTCTAGCTTCATGCACATGCTGATTGAACAATTCTTAGAAAAACCAATTCTCACGTGAATGAATTCCTTGGCAGGATGTAAACATGTTTAGCAAGTCTTTCATTGTCCATTATATTTTACTAGCAAAGGACACCTGTAATGCACATGAATAAGAGGGGGAAAAGAGGAAAGATGTAGACCTGAGTACAGGTCTTTCTCATTAAATTTTCAGAAAGTCTACGTTACCAACCGTGGAGCAAAGGTGGGGTTCTTTTGAAATAGAAAATCTATGAAGACTTGTGGCATTGGCACTCTAAAAGTCAGGCTACATTAGGGCAACTCAATGCAAACTAGAAAGTCCAGTCATCATGGCTTCTCTCATTAAAATAGTAGAGATGGTGCTTCTATAGAGTCATATCACCTTTTCCATGTCCAATGTTCAGATTTGTGGATGAATGATTTAAATTTATGAGAAGCCTTCCAGACGACCATGGCACTAGTGAATATTAAACCATTAACCTTATTGGTAACTTAAAAGTTTCCAAGAAACTGCAGCAAAGAAAGGAGGAATAGCAGGCATACCATGAAGAGTAAAGAAATCGGATAAATGCACGGGCAGCTTCTGAAGGCACACCAGGAATTTTAATACATCGAAAACCCCCTTTTTCTCTTGCTAGTTCTAACATGTTTCTCAGCACAGGAGATGTAATACCCTGTTCAGAGATATACCAAATTTTATTCTTCAGTGAAAAATCAGTTGGTAGATGTTGGGCTTCAAGACTACAGAAAATTAAGTGCACCAGGTAAATCAAAGGATTATTCAAGCCTTCATAAGAATTTTATTTTTTGCTTTTCAAAAATGGATAGAAAAGGGAAAGAAGAATAAACGATGTTCCCATATCTTAAACTCATTTTGGCATATGCACTCTTGGAGGAATGCTGCAGATACCCAGATTCCAACCCGAACAAAAAAATAAAAATAAAATAAAAGAAAGGGACTACCATAAACTCAGAAAATTAGCTTATGACATCACTTCTCCTGTACAACATCATAGCCTCCTTAAGTGGGTTTCTATGTTGGAAATCATTGCAGATATCTAGACCACTGGGACAGAAACTAGTAAAAGTCCAATCATCAGAAAAGAATAGAAAAACTTCAATAATATTGAAGACAATATTTTCATTGGTCCTTAATCATGAGATAGCTTACCTGCTAAATTCAATCTTTAAAAGCATTTTATAGATGCCATGGACACATGACAGAAAACACATGCATCACTCTTTATATTTTGAACTATCTGCTACTTTACAGCCAATTTCCATGTTTCATGCATGCTGAGGTAATCCATAACATCAGTACAATCATTAACCTATTTGGAACATGTAGGTTGCACTACCTCAGAGATCTCCATCAGAAATTTTATAGATCTCATGCCAAGGACTTCTTTAGATGGCTACATTGGTTTGTAACCTACAAATTATGTGGGCAAATTTTCTATTCAAAACTACCATCAAAAGACAATATAGGACTTTGTTAGAAAGGATTGGCCATTTCCAAGACATTGTATGGCCATATATTGGCTCCAATAAAATTCCTAATTATTCTGTTGCCTACAATCATGTGATGCACGGTGCACTGATATCAAGAAGCAGGGCATACCATGCACATGACCGACATCAAGGATTGCGACATACTTACAAGAACACTTGAGTGTGCCAAAATTATGCCCTTGTCATCTGTAAGAACACGGACGTCAGCTTCATATCCTTCATAAAAAAGTCTGTCCCATGCATGCCTCGTTTCATCAGGAACATAACTGTAACCCTGTAGATTTTTGTAGAATTTGTTTCTGCTATAGGATGGTCCTGGGAGTGGAGGTGGTTTCGGGATGTTGCTACAATGGGATTGAGAAGATGTGCAAGCATCCGATACAGCTAAAAGTTCAGCAGAAATGCTTCCGTCTAGATGCGGGTTGAAGGGACCATCATATGATAGGCGATTTGAAAAAAGCTGTGGAGAATCCAGCTCAAGGCATGCCATCAACTACTTTTTCTCAAATCTTCACAGCAATGAAACACACAACTGATATTATGTAACCTATCTTAAGCAATCTGAAACCAGAAAAGGGTACTTTTATCTATAGAAAAATAATAATTAAAATATTTTAATTCTCAGAAAAAATCTGACATACAAGTTTCTGAATCAGACAAAAAACAAAGTATCTACATTAATAATATGATTTCCTTCAGTTTTATCAAGTCTTGAGAGATGGCAAAACATGTAAAGAAAATGCCTTTATTATCTGTGCATTCAGAAATGTCACATTTTTTCTAATGTAAAAAGATTTCTTCACTTGAATTTAATATCTCACTTTTAGACAAATATGTGTAGATCTTATGACATATATTTGATAAAAATAATAAAAATTATTTGCTTGCATTCAAGTGCCTGCTGCAGATAGTCAACACTCTAAGAAATTAATACCAGAGACCAAACAAAAACCAATGAAGAAAGTGAAGAATTATATAGACACACCTAAATTTATATTTTAAAGACCTAGCTTTAGGAAGGAAGAAATGGCAAAATAGCATCCATGCAGCTGAACCCAAGTTGAGCAGTTTTTGTTTTTCTTAATTACAATCAAATTCATCAGCTCACTTGTAAACACTGGCAGAGTGAATGATTTCTATACATCCATTTTTCATTACTTATATGAATATACAACAAAACAACCATTTCCAACATCATAAAGGAAGGGAACAGCTTGAAATAAAAGCTTCTAAAAGGGATTAAGTATTTAACTATATACTGAAGGCTTCTACGCCTGGCAAAAACTATTGAGATTTATTGCTGGAGTAATGGCCAGGCTCTTTGGCCGGTATTACTTGGTTTTTGGAGATAAGATTTCATATGTGTATTGTTTTTAAAATGAAAAAAATCCTCCTCGGCTCGACTGTATAAGTAGCCCTATAATGAGTGGACCGTGTATATTATGTAGCTTGTTCTTTTCCTTTGCTTACTTTCTCTTTCATGCTGATTTCATAGCACAGGATCTTTATATTTCTTCACACTACTTGAATTATCCAGTTGATGATTTCAGTTTGTTTGATTTCTAATGTCAAGATATATTCATGTAGACTGGGTGCTACACAAATTTTCAACTAGATGGTGAAATTTTTGCATACAGATTTTTTTTTTGAGATGTTTCTCATAGGGAAAAGAAAATATTGTTCATAAATCTTAGATTTTTTTCAATAAGAAAACCATCAATTATAAGGCATTTATTGTTGGTAGACCTAAAAATCAGCTGCAGGACTAGGGTGCATTAACTTCAATGAATGGAATTTCATGCTCCTTTGCAGAATCAGTCAACATGACTTGCTGAAGCATGAAACAACAAGACCTCCATGAATCTTTCCCTTTATAAACATTATACAAGGAAAATCTGAGTGTTACTTGCAAACAAGAAAACAACATATGGAAAATCACTAATTAGTTCATCAAATTTCTTTGTTTTCTTAATTCAAAATTTTTGAAAAGTCATACCAAAGAATTCTTCTCATGTTTGCTGCTAATAATGAGAGTTAACAAGGAGAAATTTCGTGAGAGCAAAACTATGTTCTTAGATATTATGAGTTTCCAAATGCGGATATTGAAGTGTTATCTTTTCCTATGTTTGTTATTAGATAAAACAATATACCTTTTGGATGCACAATAAACTTTGGAGGGAATTTTTAACAAAAATTTAAATTTGAAATAAATATTATTTTATTAGAAAAGGTACAAGGAAAAATAACAGCCGTTATTGGTGTTATAAAGGTCCATCGTAACAGGAAATAATGAAACAATGGCTGTTATATTTTTCCATATCATTTCTTTTAATAACGTAATGGAATTGGCCAAAACTCTTATAACAGCCCTTATAACATTTACAACGCTGTTATTTAAAACTGTGTCTCTAGCTCAAAGCCTGTTGCCTAAAATAACGTCCCAATCTCTCCATGACTAGCTCGTTACTTGTCCTTTGTACTGAAAATATCTATGGGCACTACCTAAACAACCTTTCCTTGGTTCCATAAATCATAAATATTGCCACGCCTTATTTACGCTAAGGTAGCTTTCAAATCGATACCTACCATAGCTATGCATTTTTTTAAGGGGAAAATAAAAAATCTAAACATGCGCAAGAGTTTATAATTGTTTCGAACCCTACATACATCAATATAAATAACCGGAAACCAGAACCAACCATAATATACAAAAGAAAACTTGCGGGCATTTAAATATAATAAGGATTCAACAAGGATCTTTCTATCCACATCTATCAAAATCACAAGTGCTCAAGGATCGGAAGATCATATACAAGACCATATCATCTCAGATCTCTCTCAAATATCAAAATTGAGCAAGATATGCACGAAATAGCAAACTATTCGTCAAAAACAAAAGCAACTTTTATCTCCATGATCAATCAAATCCTGCAACAGTAAGCTTCTTCCAGTTCAGAACCAGCAAAAAATTCAACACGTCTAACAAAAACCTCCAAAATCGTATCAAAACTTCGATCCTTCCCATCAAAACCGACTTACCTCGATCCTATGCGAGGATATTTTCCTTGCCAGAACTCGTTGCGGTAGAAGAATCGATTAACACGAAAGGGAGAAGCAAGAAAAAAGAAGAGGAGGAAAGAAACGAGAAAATAGAGAGAGACGGGGAGAGCAGGGGAGCTCGGGCCTCGTTTTTTCCCCACACAGAAAGCGGTGGAGAAAATGGCAGTAGGAGACAAGCGGGTGGCCGAAAACGACCAACCTTCACGTGTACTGAAGAGCGGACAAACCAATGGGAGAGCGACACGTAAGGAGATTGAGCCCCGATCGTGGGCACGGAAGGAACCGGGTCCGGGATCTGCGAGAAAGGGATGCAAGCTGCGTCCACCGCATCCTACCATACGTGTGGGCGCCCAATGAAACCAAGGCCCGCGCTAGCGTAATTTCCTTGTCCAGTTTTGAAGGGAGGTTTAGTTAGTGGCTTGCTACACCGATGGTGTGGCCACAATCCCTGGCCAAACATTGGGATTTTGATGTTAGTCACATTGTTGGGTTTAGAGCACTGCAGCTATAAGTTTGGAAATCATATGATTAAGAGACATGCCCTCAAGGTGAGTTGCTCATCTTTTAATGGAAAGTATTTAGCTAATTTTTGAGATTTTGTAAGAAATTAAACTTTGGAATTATATTTGGATATAAATGATTGATTTGTATGCCATCATGGGACGCATGGAGAGAGAGGCATTAAACGAGTGCAACTATTATAAAAAGAGGATGTGTATATATATAGTTAGTCGTGATCATAATTTAGCAAAATCGGTGTCACATTATACTGATGTTTTTCCCTCAAAAAAGATTTTATGGCGACACTTATTATCATATAAGCTTAATACTTTACCAGTCAACATTTTGTCTCCTAGTGCATACTCTTTTTCCACTATATGCAATTTTTTTAGGAGTTTCTCCAATAAAACTAGAGCAATATTTTTTTTGAGAAATTAAGAATATAGATCAACAAAACTTAACAATGAGAATTTGCTTAGAATTAAACAATTCTAATAAAGAAAAGATAGTGTGGCATCAATCCAGTACAAATATCAGGTTGGTGTATGCTAAGGTCTGCATTGTACATCATGCCAATTACTTGCAAACAGGGGCATGACATGGAGGTATGATCTAAAGAGCAATTATTGAGAAAGTAAGACTCTAAGGTCATTTTTAAGCTTAGAAGATCCACTTCACTCAATATGATAAGAGAACCACTGGATGCTCCCAGAAATCATAGATGTCATCCAGAAATTGACGACGACTTTTGATAGATGAGAGTTGGAATTCTATCAAGTTTCAGATTGAAGTAGAGAGATCTGATTCATAATCACTAGCCCTCTGTTTCTCGCAGAATGACTAGTGATTGAGCAGGGCTACCAAGTTACATGTCCTGCACTAATAATTGTCCCACTCAATCGCTAGTTGTTCCTCACTGCATAGAGGCCAGGGGTTGGGAAATGAACCTCTCCAGTTTAATCCTAAACAGAGAGGATATAAGCTCAGCAGGTACGTGGCTAATGGGGAGACTGATCATGCTCAGAATGCTCTCTACCTTGACTCCAAGGCACATTTAACCTTCAAATTTCTATGGGACACATTGAAGGCATGGTAAATAAGCTGCATAGCTCCTTAGGGAAGATTAGAGAGAGAGAGAGAGAGAATGAACAACTTCCCAAATGGACAAACTAGTTATCCAGCACTAAAATATTTGACACATGCATCACAAAACCTTTATACCTTAGTCAACGTTGGTGGAGTGATGAAATTAAATAGTCAATTTGATTGTAAGTAGCTCAAATACTTGAAGATGTTGCTAAACTGATGTGTTTTTCTTTGGGGGTTTATAAAGCAATCGAAAGATGGGAAGGTGGAACTAGGGAGATTTTTTAGTCACACCAACACTAGTGCTGCTCCAAGAACAAAAAAAAAAAAAAATGTTTCCTGAATTATGATTTCATGGTTTGGGGACTTGGCAGTACAGAAAGCAACTTTCTGTGCATGGCTGCTGGCTACCAAAACCATTGAGAAAAGCCAAATGCAGCAACCTGACTCCACCTAGAAAACTCAGATGTCTCAGTTGAGTACAAGACCAAAACTTTGCCTTGGATAACAAGTGTAGTAGCTTGAGAAGAGGATTTCGCCATGCTTATTTTATGGCTTTTATACAGCCAGTGATTCTTTGCATGTATGTAAAGGTCATCACCCTACTGTATCTTTTAATGGCACTCAAAGATCTTACCTAATCATTCGGTAGGAAGAATGATTCAGGATGATGTCGCTTCGATAGGTGAGTTGTCTCCAACTGGCTGAACAATGTGAAGTGGGTTCTCCACATTTTCAAAGCCTAGGGAATGTATCGTATTCATAGGCTCATTGCCGAGGCTCCAGAGAGGTGAAATCTCTTCTCCTATGGAGTTTTGCTTTATACTGCAAATCAAAAGACAATGCACCGTATCCTTTTCAAGGACACATAGTTATTGCTTTACGTCTTTTCTATCAGGGAAGATCTTGTACTTCGCTCGTATCTTATTAAAATCCGCGGACGAAGCGCCTCACTCGTTTCACCTTTTTAAAAAAGAAAAAAATAAAGAAAGCTGCAGCAAGAAAAAATATCAGATCTTCTCATTGTTTGGATAGATTTTTCTCATCATGCTGAGCATGGATGGTGCAAGACCCGGAACATAGTATGGCTGAATTAGCGCTATTTAGTGTCCATTTTTCGACCAAACATAGGGTGCTCCACTGAACAAGATGAGGATTCAACAAGAACGGGACAAGAACAAGCTGAGGTTCTCCAATTCTACAAGAAACAACCGTGCTTATTCTTGACCTTTCTTCTTTTCAATCATCAAAAAAGACGAACAAGCACAGGTTGTTTATTCTAAAACAGGAGAACGTCAGCTCAATGGTATGTGACATCCCACCCAAGCAGTTAATATCTGATGGTCCTGATTCCATCAAGGTGCTGAAAGACGTTCGTTATGTTATTCTTCTTCTTCTTCTTTTTGAAATAAGAGAGTCATTCATTGTGGCCAAAATTAAGCTGGTAGCTCAGCTGGTATGTAACCATCTCTGTCCTACATTATTGTTCTGATAGCCGGACAGATTTCTTCAAGAGGTGATGATTTGGTGCACCAAAAATTAAAACGAAAAATTGCTAATATTGAAGGTGTTCACGTCACACCAAGCACCAGATCATGCACTGAGAACCTGAAACCCCTCGGCTTTCCCATACACAGTAGTTCTGAATGATTGGAAAACATTTTATCTGCAATGAGGCATCTCGATCTAAATTCTCTCCAGATGACTCATCCTGCTGATTGTTGGAAAATTACGCAATGTTAAGAATTTAGAGGAATACCCATCGGCAAAATATGGTCCTTGCAGGAATGCCCTTTTCAAATGACAAGCAGCTTCCAACAAGTTATCATAAACTTCCTTTTACATCGACATGATAGCTAGCTAGGTGTCGTTACCTATCATTCAATCTCAAAATTTTCACGAAGCTAAATTAAGTTTTGGTCTTCAGATCCTTTTTAGTTGCTAGTCTAGCAACAAAATCATTAATGTTCTTGTTAGAAGGTCCATCTTCCATCAATGCCTTCACAGCCAGCTCCCTCCACTTCCTTGCATTCCCGTTGATTTCTATTGCCTTTTCCCCTTCCATCACCATTTTTATGCATCCTTCTATCTCATCCCTCCCCACAATCCCACTCTCATCTACTCTTGCTCGCACTCCCACTCTCCAAATATCCTCCACACATTTGGCATTCGTCGGTTGGTCGGTCCATAGCGGCACCGCCACCATGGGCACGCCGAGGCTTATTGCTTCCAAGGTTGAATTCCACCCACAGTGGGTCACAAAACATCCAATTGCCTTATGGGCTAATACCTCTGGTTGTGGGCACCATTGCACTACCAATCCTTTCTCCTTTGTCTCTTCCATAAATTTGGTTGGAAGTTTATCCTCCTCCACTGTTCGCACTACCAACAAAAAGTAGTAGCTGCTCTTGCTCAAGGCCCATGCCAATTCCTCCATTTGCTCTGGCCCTACTTTTGAAATGCTTCCAAAGGATACGTACACAACCGACTGAGGTTGTCTTTTATCAAGCCATTTCAAACAGACTGCACCGTTTGCTTTCCATAGATCTACGCCATAATTTTTGTCTCCATCCAAGCGTTCATTTATGTATGTAGATGGGACCATTGGTCCAATCGCTTTCATTGGCATATAATTTGCCATCCAATTGATCACCTGAAAACAAGTTTTGCATTGTAGAAGCTTTATGAAAGGATATAATCTGAATGCTGTGAACCACACAAGACACATGCTCAGGAGGCTCTCTTTGCTAAACAGCTGGTAAATATGCATGTCTCATCAGTAAAAGCTAGTAAATATACTTGGCTTTATGTAATTTAAGAGATTGGGTCAAAAAGTTACTGAATGTAGAATTTTTATTTGCTAAGAAATAAGCAGAGTTTTCCGTGCACTTCTTTGCTCAAAATATTTAGACAAAGATGGACTACACACATGTATGCATAATGAGAGATTTAGACTACATATTCTGCTAAATTTTGATAAAAATTTAATGATTCACCACTTCCCTCTTAATCCTTTCCTTTCCATTTTGTATCTTTTCTATATCCCTTTCCTCCTCAGAAAAGAGAGCTGCATCCCCTTGAATTGTCTCAGTGAAGTCGATGGGTGAGCATCTTTCTTTTCCAAAAAAAAAAAAAAAAAAAAGAACAACTCAAAATCATGATGAACTCTTTCTTTTCTCTTTAGCTTCCAGTATTTTATATATCAACAATTTTTTTCCTCAATACTTACCCTTAGGTTGATTTTAGATCTAATGTAAAATCTTGACTGGTTTATGCTTTTGCACAAAATTTAACAAAGTAATTTATGGCCTCAGGAAGACTATACATAAAAAATTATATAAATAGTTAAAGGAAAATCATAGTTTTTTTTTTTTTTTTTTTTTTTTTTTTTTTTTTTTTTTTTTTTTTTTTTTTTTTTTTTTTTTACTTTGAGCAGAATTTCCAAGTTCACTTTCCCCCTTCGTCCTGCTCCTTTTCCTTCTTAGCAACAAATGCCTCTGAAAAAAACCGCAAAATAAAATCATACTCATGTAAATACCGAGATATAAGAATAATAACCCGGACGCCAAAATCTCCAAGAAATCCTAGATTTGAGTGACAGTGACTTATGATGATCAAATATATATCAACTAATTAAGTAAAATCGATTCTACCTTGTATGAACATTCCCAAATCATGATCCCAAACCTCAAGAAAGACCCAAAAACCCACCTAATTAGAATCTACAACCATGTTTCTTTTTTTTTGGAAAAAAAAAAAAAAAAAGAAAAGCATCTTTCATGGGCACCCACCTCATTCTCCAGCTCCTGGAAGGTGTTGCAAAGGACCCAATCAGCAGTCTCCATGTTAGAGAACTGGTTCACAAGGATGTTCAAGTGAGTTGGACTGTACCCCGGCACTGAAACAAAAGATGGCATATCAGAAGCTCCGATCTCCGGCAACCCCGTCAGCTGAAACGTAGAGCCCACCAGCGGCACCGCCAGCGATCCACGGTATACATGGTAGTAGATGGCGTCGACGATGCATGGCTGAGTCAAGAATGCAGCTCCGAGCACGCCCAGATCTCTGGCTACATCCAACGGCCAAGGAAGGACCGCATCATACACGATGCAGCTCACCGGATGCCCCGAACCCTTCATCCTCTCGATTAGCTCAGCTAAGGTCCGGGAGCCGACAGCCCGGAGCCGCTGGAGCATGGCTTCGGTGCTGTCCTTCTCCTTCTCGTTTTCGTCGTCGTAGCCATCGGAGATGGTCTCGATACCCACCGAGCTGACTTCTCCATGCATGCACTTGGTTGTGGCGACGGTGAGCACGAGGGTGGTCTTGAGGCCCCTGTGGGATAGGAGCTTGGCAAATTGGAGCATTGGGTTGATGTGGCCTTGGCGAGGGTAGGGTAGTACAAGGACATGAGGCTTGCACGCCATTTTTTCTATGTTCATTTCTCGCCGAACAACGCCCCTCTTCTTAAGCAAGCTGTATTCATATATATTGTGGAAAATATCATTAATTTGGGTGCACAGGAGTTACATAGGTATCTTATCTCCATTAGGTGAGTCCAATATAGCTTAAGATAACGCCTAAGGTTGAAACAAATAATTGAGACTAAAGATAATAAAGATAACGAGAGAGTACAAGTATTTTATAATCACTAATGGAGACAAGGATCTGAAAGTACGCATTAGTTTCTCATATTCGCAAGGAAGATTGCATCTGTTTCCAACCAACAAGTACGTGCGAAAGATTTCCCTCTTAAAGAAGAATAATGGGGTCCAATGTGGATGTCCGTGACCTGCGGTTAAATGTCTGGGTCCAAAGCACCATCCACTCGTTAATTGAAGTCTCTAACTTTCTGCTTTTTTTCCGGATCTACCATGTCCGTTGTAACATATTTTTTTTTTTTTTTTGGGTAAAACTGCTGTCAGATGTGTTCCCTGTGCAACTTAAACTCCTGGATTGAGCCCCCATTCCCAAGAAACTCCAACAATAAAAATGTTGCGAAATTGGCAGCTGGAGCCCTTATGGAACCATGCTACCTTCTTGGCCGTTTCTTTCATTATGATTCACAAATATTATTTCGTGTGATGATATATATGATGACATGCATGTAAGTTAAGGTCACAGAAAACATATTTACCGTCCAAGAATAAATTTTGAGTTGGAGATAGGGATGGTAATGCTTACTATTTTAACTCATTTAACTTATTTTAATCTCTCGTTGATGAAATATATTACATGTTTAATAAATATATTAAATTTAGATCGATTGATTTATGATCTATTAAATATCCAACTTGACTTGTATTTGGTTCGATGATTGCCACACCTGGTTGGAGGCACATCTGCTTGGCTGTGGTTAGAGATCCGTCGGTGAGGGAAGGGATTAGGCCAAATGCTACTGCTCACATCTCTCTTTATTATTTCAAACAGCGGATTTTGTCGAACGGAAGCAAAACTTGTTCCCCCACTAAATCACAAGAATCCAGGTGGTTCCTAGAGATCACAAGAATCTATGGGCCCACTTGTCGGCAGTGTTCAGTGTCCTTGGCAACTGTAGGGGACTCCGAAACCCACTGCAGAAAGGGCGGATGGATTTTTTTCTGCAATGCATCCATGTGACTCAAGTCATCACAAGAATCTTTTGGACCTACCAAAAAGTACGATTAAGAGCAAACATTGTTTCTTCTGCTTTTAGCGAGGATAGACGTGACTTGTGGACAAAAGGGTGCCTCTCATACTAACGTGGCAAAAGTATTAATTGTATATTGGTCCGGTTCATCATGGTGTCTTGCTGTGTGTTTGTGCTGCCTGTTTTGGATTGTAGGGTTGCACTGGTTTGGATTCCCCGTCTCCCACCTCATCTTCTTTTTTTTTTTAATCTTATTTTTTCTGCTTTCTGTTTTGGATTATGATTTATTTCACTGATAAGCGGATTTTCAACTTGTTGCACTAAATTAAAAATACATGAACGCCTGCTGCATTTGTAAAACTTTTGGCCGAGGAAGTGAGCTGGATTCAATGGTCACCAAATCATTGCCAGCACTAGATCTCATATTGAGATCTAAGGAAAAAAAAGAATCATCGATGCCTAATGTTGTTTTTTCTTTCATAGGTCATATGATGTAAGATTATGGGCCAACTCTGCATTAAAATATTAAGATGATTAGATTTTTGTCCCTCATCAAACCATATTATTACTAGATTTGCAAAGCCTATGTTTTATCCTGATGCTCAAAAACCTAGTTCTGATATTATGAAACCGAGCCCACCTGAGCCAATTTTGAATTAAAATCGATAAACCTATTACTAGCTTTTATACATAATTTTAAAAATAAATTAAGGTTAAAATAGAAAAGATCTCGATTTCTTGCTCGATCTCCATCATCAAGTGATGATGCCACCCAACGGTGGCCAGTGCGGATTCTCTAGATCAGTATAAATGACTGATAGTCATTAGGAGCCGGTGCAAATGGTAAATGACCAGCAGTAGGCCAATCTCATCCCTTCAATGGTCATTTTTTATTTAAACCCCTCCACCTACTATCGAGCTATCATTAATTCTCTTCCTCCCTTCTATGTACTCTCCAGTAGTCGATGAGCTATCTTAACTAAAGTTTGGCTGTTCGAAACCTTCTTTCTCTCTCTCTAATCTTGTTTTGGCTCGATTTCTTATCTTTTGAATCGTTGGAGCTTACTGTCATCGACCGAGATTTGCCGCCTATGTTAATAATCGATGAGTCTTTTTCCCTCATTCTCCTCTATTTTTTTTATTGGAGCCTAATTTTTTCCATTTTTAGTCGATCAAAGATCCGATTCTAAATGTTTTCTTTGGTTTTGGTCACTCATTTTGGCTGCCACTGCCATTGGCTGCCTAAACTAGCCGGTGACCATTCCGATCACCAAGGCCTCCTCTCCCTCTTTCTCTCCTCTTTTCTTTTCTTTTCCCTCTTCTCTTTTTCTTGTTTCCATCTTCTTCTTCTTCTTCTTCTTCTTCTTCTTCTTCTTCCTACTTCTAATTTTCTTCCTTTCTCTTCTATTTTTTTATTTATTATTTCCTATAAAGCTCTATTTTTCTCTCTTATCTGATTCTTACAATAGATATTATGATCATGGATAGATCAGACTTTGACTTTGAGCTTACCCAACTCAAGTCACTTTCTCTCTCTTTCTCTCTCTCTCTCTCTCTCTCTCTCTCTCTCTCTCTCTCTCTCTCTTCTATTTCAATCCATTTGGATCAAGCCTAAATTCCTATTTTTTTTAAATTATAAGATTAGATCTGACTAAGAAATTTTAAATTGATCAGGTGGAATCATAGATTTAGATAGCTAGGAGATTTTATCATAACCAAATTTGTTAGATAACCATGATTTCTATTTGAAGATCCTTATTTAATAAATATTTAGATCCTAGGTTTGGTCGAGACCCTTGGATGTTAGACTATCTTCTACTTAAAAGTGTAATAAGGTATTTAAATATTTTAGATTTTAGTTGATATTCCTGGCTGATGAAGTTTCATGAATTTCTATAGCGAAAATAGTAAGTTATCTTTATTTTTATTTTTGCAGAATCTGGTTAATGCCGGATCGAGCTAGAGTTGAGAAAGAAAAGATCGCCGTCGGTGACCTACAAAATAAAATTTTATCCGAAGTCGATGGTGGTGGCTCCGACAGGACCCTCCGACGATCAAATTAGCTCTTCTAGCCAACAGGAATGGAGTGCTTAGAAAAAAATTCAGCAAAATTTTGGAAAGAAGAAGAAAGCTTTGAGAAAAGATATCTAAAGTGTCCCTTTTATAGATAGAGTCTAGAGCAGACTGATAGTGACAATCGTAATCGTTCGGTCATGGATCGCTCGTGGCCACGTGGAGTTTGTTATGAAGAGAGATGTCTGTTGTTGTGATGTACCCATTCGTTGAGATTTAATAGTCAAAGTTCGAAAAAAGCAGAGGTTGGTTGGTGAAGAGCTTTGACATATATCAATTTTAGAGGAGTTCGAACTTCTAAAAAAAATATGGCTAAAGAAGATCATCCGAAAGGAATACTACTTAAAATTTGAAAGTAATTCGTTGGACAAATCTGGATGAAGTTCGACTAATGAAAAAATTCAGAAGAAGTCCGATTGGTGGAGAAGTTCGATTGACAGAGAAGTCCAGAAAGAATCCAACTGGTGGAGAAGTTCGACTGATGGAGAAGTCCGAAAGGAGTTCGGCTGCTGGAGGAAGAATTTTTGATCGAAGCTCTTCCATAATTATTGATTATATTAGGCTAAGCATTATACTGAACTTCGATGGAAGTGAAGTTTATCTTCAATAATAGTCCTCCCACTTTCGAGTTCGAAATTCAAAGAAAGTACAAAAAAGATAACTGCCGAAGTTATTTTTTGGACTCTGCACCCATTGAGGTTGAAGCTTGGGAGAGATCTTATCTTCAGTTGAAGTTGAAGCTCGAGAAAGATCTTATCTTCGGTTGAGATTGAAGCTCGGAGAAGATCTTATCTCCAATCGAGATTGTAAAAGATCTTATCTTCTATTGAAGTTGAAGCTCAAAAAAGATCTTATCTCCAGTCGAGGTTATAGGAGATCTTATCTTCTATTGAAGCTGAAGCTCGGAAGAGATCTTATCTCCAGCCGAGGTTGTAGGAGATCTTATCTCCTATTGAAGTTGAAGCTCAGAAGAAATCTTATCTCTAATCAATATTGTAGGAAATCTTATCTCCTATTGAAGTTGAAGCTTGAAAAGATTTTATCTCCAACTGAAGTTGTAGGAGATCTTATCTCCTATTGAAGTTGAAGCTCAGAAAAGATCTTATCTCCAGTCGAAATTGTAGGAGATCTTATCTTCTGTTAAAGTTGAAGCTCGAGAGAGATCTTATCTTCAGCTGAGGATGTATGAGATTTTATCTCCTGTTGAAGCTAAAGCTCGAAGAAGATCTTATCTTCAACCGAGGATGTAGGAGATCTTATTTTATGTTGAAGTGCTGGGATCGTCGATACGGTCTCTTCCTCCATCTTATCTTGTATCGATAAGGTCTTCGACTTTACTTACATTAGGACGATGTTCTTCTTCTATTCCTAACGGATTGTAGGGGTACATTAGGATCGTTGTCAGAGCCTCTCCCCTCACCTCGTCTAAAATGAACGAGACCTTCGAGTTTGCTCATGTTAGGATAAAGTTCTCCTTCTATCTTAAATAATCGAAGGTCTTCCACTTGCTTATGTTAGGACGAGGTTCTCCTTCTATTCCTAATATGGCCATTTTTAATTATTTCTTTCCTGTCATCACATAGTTTTTGCACCAAGAAATAATAATATTGAGATGGAGGAGTTTTATTGAAGAAAAATTACTGATAGTACATTCTCAAATTTTCTGAATTCTAAGATCGTGGGAGCGTTGTTCCTCCAAGCTTCTTCAGGCGATAAACTTTGGGTCAGACGACTTTCTCTATTTCATATGGATCTTTTCAATTTGGGGCAAGCTTCTCCTGGCTCTGAGGCTAAGAGATGGTGGCTCACCAAAGCACTAAGTCCTCCAAAGATAGTGTTGATGATGTCGAGAGACGGTCGATCTCCTTGTTATTCCTCCCTCCTTGGTGGTTTTGGTTGCGATAGTATCCTCGGTCGATCTTCTCTTGCTTCAAGTCGACGTCTGAGGAATCAACCCAGCCGACTTCTCTTGATGAGCTCCTCAATCTCATCTTGGAGCTAAATACATTCTTCAGTATCGTGACCGTGATCATGATCTTCTGATGAACCCCTCAATCTCGTCTTGGAGCTAAATGCATTTTTCGGTATCGTGGTCGTAATCATGATGATACAAACAAAACTTGCTTCGATTACGCTTGTTTGGGAGAGGTCGTAATTCTTCTTCTGGGAGGAGAACTTCTTTGCGCCCTTCTGTCGGAGCTTCTTTGACGATGAGCTCGAGGAGAAGTTCGGACTCGCTTACGCTCGAAAAAAGTCTATGAACGTGGCCAAATTTCATTCGACTCTCTATCAACTGTGGGTTTATTAGACTTGTCTGTTTGCCGCTTTCCTACGGCTTTTTCATCTTTTAATTTGAAGACTTCTTTTACTCGGGCATATTCCTCAGCTCGAGCTAGCAAATCGGCAAAGTTTCTAGAGTATTTCTTCTCCAAGGAGAACAGCTAATCATTCTTCTGAAAGCCGCTCCTAAGTACGGCCATTGCAACAGACTGATCCAGGTTCCGAACCTCCAATGCAGCAGCATTAAATCGAATGACATAAGTCCGGATAGATTCTTCCTCCTTCTGTTTGATATTCATCAGAAAATCCGAATCTCGACGTGGATGTCGGCTGTTGATGAAGTAAGCCGCAAATTGATGGCTCGTTTGGTCAAAAAAGAAGATCGTATCCAACTTTAACATCGAGTACTAGTTTCTTGCTGCTCTCTTTAAGATAGACGGAAAAGCTTAGTATAAGATGGCGTCTGATGCGCTATGGAGCAGCATCATGGTCCGAAAGATCTTCAGATGATCGATCGGATCAGAGGTTCCATCGTAACTTTCAAATTGGGGTAGCTTGAAGTTCGACAGAATAAGCTCTTGCATAATTCGGAAAGAGAAAGGGAGATCAGTGCGGACGTCATCATAGTGAGCCAGGGTAATGTGGCAGAGTTCCTCAATCCATCGATCCATCTTTCATAGTTTTTAATCGAAGACGTAATCTTGATCGTAAATCCTAGAAGGCTTTTGATTGTAGATGGAGAAGGTCTCTTCCGAGGAAGAATTACGATCAAGAATAAGGATCCTCTGCTCTCTATTTTTCCTTCCCAAGGGCGACGGATATGCAAGCCCAAGTGCTCCTCCTGATATTTCGATGATGGATTTTTTGATGGAATCGCTATCGGGGGTTGCTGCATGGCCTGCACCATTTTGGTGAGACCCTGAATCTACTATATCAGTAGGTTAAACTGCTCCGGATCTACCATAATCGTTGATGGAGGAGGAGGTTGAAGTGTCGGTGATGGAGCAGGAGCAGATGGATCTGACTCAGATTTGACGGCAGAAATGGTAGATCTTCGGATAGTCACCTTTTTTAGAGGTATTTCTTGGGATTAAGGAAGAGAATGGAGATGAACCTTAAAGAAAAAGATCAATAGGATCGACTGAGCACTTCTTTAAGAACAAGAGTACCTCAGGAATAGAGAGTCCTTTTTCTAGCGCTAATTTTGTTGGTGCAGAATCTGGTTGATGCCGGATCAAGCTAGAGTTGAGAAAGAAGATGTCGCCATCGGTGATTTGCAAAATAAGATTCCATCTAGAGTCGGTGGTGGTGGCTTCCAACAGGAATAGAGTGCTCAGAAAAAAATTTAGCAGAGTTTTGGGAAGAAGAAGAAAGCTTTGAGAAAATATATTTGGAGGGTCTCTTTTATAGACAGAGTCTAGAGCAGACTGATAGTGACAATCATAACCATCCAGTCATGGGCCGCTTGGGGCCATGTGGAGTTTGTTACAAAGAGAGATGTTCGTTGTCGTGATATGCTCGTTCGTTGAGATTTAATAGTCGAAGTCTAGAGGAAGCAGGTGTTGGTTGGTGAAGAGCTTTGATATATATCAATTCCAGAGAAATTCAAACTCCTAAAAAAAATATGATTATAGGAGATCATCCGGAAGGAATACTACTTGAAATCTGAAAGTAATCCATTGGAGAAATCCAGATGGAGTTTGACTGATGGAGAAGTTCAGAAGAAGTCCGACTGGTGGAGAAGTTCGACTGATGGAGAAGTCTAAAAGAAGTTCAGGAAGAGTTTGATCACTGGAGAAAGAATTCTCGATCGAAGTTCTTCCGTAATTATCAGTTACATTAGGCTAAACATCAGACTGGACTTCGATGGAAGCGAGGTTTATCCCCAACAATTCCTAATGTGTTTTTATCATATATGAGATGTGATTTCTATATTTATCTATTGCTATAGCATTCTATTTAAATTAATTATTTTATATGCTTTATATGAAAATGATTCATGAAATGTCAATCAAATATGCATGTTTTAGGAAAAATGAATTATATTTCTTTACATCAAAATGTATTATATGTCGGTCTATTGCTTTCTAGTCTGACTATGATCACTTGAATTCAGGATCTAATCTTCTTTGAGGCCTCCAATGGGACGATCACTAGTGCACATCAGTGGATGGTGTGTTGTAGTCAGAGCCTAATTTTTCTTTTAAGCCTAGCCATGTGGCGTTAATCACTGGTACATGTTGGTGAGAGCACACTACTCCATATGATATATTAGAGTTAGTTTTTCTTTCAGATCTCTAGTGAAACAATCATTGGTGTCATGACCAATGGACAGCATGTTGTAGTCATGATCTAGTCTCTTTTGGGGCTAACTATGAGTCGATCATGGCTATAATCAGAGAGATTAGGAGAGTAAAAGTGGAAAGCTGACCTTTGAATGATTGAAAATTATATTTTAAGTAAAATGCATATTTCGAATCTATATTGATCGTTATGATATACTTTTATACTCATTAAATTATAAATTTATTTTTTTATATAAATATTTAAATAAATTATAGGTTCTACTAACTTAATGAGCCTGTAAAGCTCATTTCTATATTCTATTTTTTCAGATCCAGAAGAATAGAGCAGTGAGGAACTTTGCTTAATTTATTTTTGAAATAAATATTAATTTATTCTTATTAATCTTTGTAAACTACTTTTCAATAAATAAAAGTATTAAAAGTTTGTTTCTATTACCATTGCCTGAGATCGATACGAATACATAGAATATGAAGGTAGATCTTGCATGTCCTATAGACTTAAATCCTAAGGATGTATAACCGTTTATCATGCCCCCATCTCGAGCCTCGGGTTGGGGCGTGATAACCATATGACTAAGTTAAGCTTAATGAAGGTTTTAGACAACCTAATTTCAATATTTTTTTATTTTTGGTAAAAGATCATTTTTAGTCCAAGTCTATCTAACACAACCTAAAATATAACAAAACTCAATCTACACTATGCTGGAATTTCTAAGTCTAACCAGGTATGAGCTGAGTTGGTTGAGCTCGTGGTTGGTCAGCCAGCTAATGTTTGGTAGTAGTCCACTTGGGCTCAAGTTAGCATCACACTTTGATCTAATTATTAGATGGACTAGGTCCAGTCCAATAGTCAGTCGCCATATTATTTTTTTATATTTAAATAATTCAAGATCAAAAGAAAGATGCTTGTAATATATTGTACATGTGCTTTGGGAGTTGGACCGGTCCGCATCTAATAATTTCTCCATACATCTAAGTCGCAGGCTAACCTTTTATTCTACGCATGATGAGGAAATTTGTATAGAGGAGAATGATCAAAATCACTCGATGCTGTGCATGTTGGGTCCACATCGACCGCTAGTAGATTTAATTGTGCTAGCTCTGGTCTTGCATAAAGCTAGATGGAGTTTTGGAAGAAGGTCAGAGAGAGAGAGAGAGAGAGAGAGAGAGAGAGAGAGAGGAATCTTTTGCTGGATTGCATTTGGCAATGAATATTGAAAGAGGCAAATTCTTTGACTAGCAGCCATAAAAGAAAAAGAGAAAGACAAGCGACCCACGATACCCCACGTTCCACATGGCTTGCGTTGCACGATACCGATCGTTTTATCGTAAGTCCTTATCAAAAAATAAAAAAGAAAAATCATTTTATCGTAAGAGAATATTCGAAAGGCTAACGTAGGCGATTTGGAATGAATTTTGGAATTCTCAATTTTTCTATTGGATACGAGGATGTATATATCCATAACGGTCATTTTAGTGCATCTCCGGAAAGCGTTGGAAAAGAAAAGGAAAGAAAAAAAAAATAATAATATAAAAATTTTGAAAAAAATTATTTTCATGTCATTTCAATTTTTTACGATCCAAAAATTTTAAAAAAATATTTTTTTTACAAAATTTCTTCCTAGTAAGCAGTCTTTCCAAAGAGAGATGGTCTCATCCGACCTCATTAATTCACCGAAAAACCTGATAAGGGGCTCCCATAGAAAGTTCCCCACTAAAATATTGCATTGGTCTTTGTAAATTGGGCTGGACTGGTTTTTCTAATAACTTGACTAAAATCTAGGCCATAAACACAATAGTTATTGGTGGAGTCTCCACACACGCACACACAAAACAAAACACAAAAAGGGGGAAAAAAAAGTGCAGGATGGACATGGTCGGGACTCTCTTAGGTAATTAGGTGACGTGAAATAATTGATAACCAAGCCTCTAGAAGATTCAAAGGTCACATGAAAATGGAAACAAGCTAATCTATTCTGGGCCTATCCTGAACCAACAAATATTTAACCAAGTGCGATCGTTTTAGGTTTTAAAGTTCATATTTTAGATTTAATTTTTCTGGCAAGTGTATGTGTTAGTCAAAAAAAAAAAAAAAAAGAGCATGACACTGGCATGAAATTTTGCATAAATGAAGTTTAAACGAAATATAATGGAGGAGAAGCTCTCTCCCCCTCAACCAATGGACTTTTGCATGCATAACCTTCACGAACGCATAATTGCTTATTTAATTCTCCAAATACAAATATACTCCAAAAGTCTCTAAAAATATGTACACATGATCACCCATTTTCGACAATATGAAATTTTCTTATATGCTCTTCACAAATATAAACAATTGTATATGTGCACTTATGATGTCATTGACATCCCTAGATGAAAGTTATTTCACCAAATCTTGTTACATCTACCTGTTTCAGAAAAGCTTGCGTGCAAACTCTTTGGACAATGTTTAGTCCTTTTGTTTATTCTGTTAGAAAAGTTTTATTAAAATTTATACTTTTATTAATTATATAATATTTATTTAATAAAATTGGATTATGATATGATCCAATAAAATCAAATTATGGACTAGTTGTGATCATAAAATTAAAAATTCTTTCTTTAACGCTAATTCTGTTGGGACAAAATATGGTTGACATCGGATTCGAGACTGGAGTCGAAGAAGACGAGGCCACCATCGGTGACCTACAAAATAAGTCTCGTTCGGAGTCAAGGGTGGTGGCTCCGGTAAGACCTTTCGATGATCAAATCAGCTCTTTCGGCCAACAGAAATGGAGTGTTCAAAAAAAAAATGACAGAGTATCGAGAGGAAGAAGAGTGCTTAGGAAAAACGTATCTGGAGGATCTTTTTTATAGACAAAACCTGTAATAAACTGATGGTAACAGCCGTAACTGTCGAGTACTGAGCCATTCAATGCCATGTGGAGTTTATTATGGAGGGTGGTGTCTATTGTCATGACGTGCCAGTCCATTAAAATTTAATAGTTAAAGTTCGGAGGAAGTAGATGCTAGTAGCGAAGAGCTTCAAGTTTCATCAATTTCAAAGAAGTTCGGACTCCTTCAAGATCGTCTGTGTGTAAGTGGGTTCATGCTGTGCAGATTGTTAGATTCACATAGGCATGGAGGCCCTCCCAGGCGACTACATGGAGTTTGATCGGAAGGGGTTCGGAAGTCCACTAGAAAAATCCTGAAGGAAGCCCGTTGGAGAAATTCGGAAGGAGGTCTGCTGAAAGAATTTGAAAGGAGTTCGACTGACGGAGAAGTCCGATTAAGGATGAAGTCCAGAAGGAGTCTGACTGATGGAGGAGTCTGACTGAAGGAGAAGTTCGGAAGACTTGTAATCGAAAAAGGTCGGCTGAAAAGAGCTTGCCTGGGGTGGAGGAGCTTGGCCACCTCTGCCATTTAAGCTCATCTGGGCAAGGTCCGAAGGAATCTTGCGAATTCGATCGAGGGTCAATCTTGGTCGTCGCTACCGGATGGGATCATTCAGTAATTAGATATTCGATCAAACTTCGGCAGGAGTGGGTTCATCCTCAATAATAGTCCCCTCCACTCTCAAGTTTGAAATTTAAAAGAAGGAAGTGCAGACGCGACTACCGAAGTTTTTTTTAGCTTTTCGTGCCCATCAAGATGAGACGTTTTGACATTTACCACACTGGCATCGAAGCTTTTTAAATCTGAAATGAGTTTGAGAAGATGGTTCTTCGTATTTTCTGTCGAAACTCTGCCTCAGGTATGGTGCTATAAAGACTCCATCTATCGCCACTTCTCTGTCATGATGAGTGGGACACGTGGTGCATGTTGATCGATCGAAATCGATCCGCAAACATAACTACCTCAGATTGCTTCTAACTATTTAAGGCCTTCTCCTCTAATCCAGAAGTCATTCTTGCCCGAGTCTTCTTCTTCCTCCAGTCTCCGTTCTTCTTCCACCCAAGGGTTTTAGCTTCTTCCCCCATTTTCTTGGGTTTCGGATGTCCTTTCGACTGGTTCTTGTCGCACCCACCATCTTTTCATCCTCCCCAAACAACTTAAATCAGTTTTTCAATCCTTTTCTTTGGGTATTCATGCTTTTTTAGCTTCTTATTCTTCTGATTTTTTTATAGCAGTATTTGCCCTGTATTTTTTCTTATTTTTCGTAGGTTTTCCTGAGATATTATTTTGATCTGAATGTCTTCCAAAATCTTCCACTCCATCGATTTTTGGAGCTCATCTGGACTGACCTTTCTAGATCCTGCACCCTTGACCGAGGTCGAATCTAGGAACATATCTTACTCGTCCTTCATTTTAGATACCATCCCATCCATTTTTACTCTGGATGATCTTTCTTTGATCTGAATTCAATATGGAATCCCTCCGAAATACGACCTCGAACTCTCTAGTTCAGATGACCAAGTCAGTTCTCCTCCGGTCGGTCGATTTTATTTATACTTAGAGACCTTACGTGCCGGACTTTGATTTTCACTGCCCCTCTTTGTAGTTGTCCTCTTTTAATTTTTGAACATCTCCTTCGCATCTGTCGTACCAAACTTCTTTCGGTTCGTCATAGGCTTCCTTATCCTCTGCCATCTGACCAAAGTTCGATCGACTGTCTCATTATTTCGAAACTTCTATACCTTCAAATGCCACCCTTCCACAAAGGACTGATGGTACTTCTTTCCTCAGTTCGATAAGAAGGAATTACTAAAAGCTGCCTCTTCTTTCATTCACAACTGAAAAAAAAAATATTTTTTGGTGCACTGTCCGACTTTGCTATTAGATCTTCTTCCTTGAGGTTATATTAGAAAGTCAGATCGCCGAGCTCCTAGCTTAGACAAAGCCGACCTTGATTCCTCCAATAAACTTAAAACATACCGAGTTCCTCTTCTTTTCGATCTTCTAAAAGAACAAACTTTGTTCAACCTGGATTTGAGTCCCCTTGATCTTGCTGGTACATTTTTCTATTTTTTGAATTCTTCGTGCGGTTTCACATAAATGTACTGTCACTGATCGCGATTTCTTTTCTATTGTAGAAATGGATACCGAAGCTGCCGAAATGCTCACCAAGGGACTTTATGCCCAGAAGAGGAAAGGAAAAGCGTCAGATGGTAGCTCAAAGAGGGTGAAGGTTGGCGCTCCAAGCTCCACGGCCCCTACCGCCACTGCTGCTGCTTCCGAGGTTGCCCCAACTACTGAGGTCGGCATCGTTGGTGTGGGTTTCATGCCTTCTGCGCCCTCGGGCCCTTCCAGTGGAGATCAAGCTCTAGAGCTTTCTGCTGAGGAAGAGATGAGGGAAGGAAAGAAGAAAAAGAAAGCTGTCGCAAAGACGTTCTACAAGACTCGTCCTGGTGAGTCAAGCGATGACTGTGATGAACTAGGAGAAGACCCTTTCGATGACCCAGGAATCATCCGGGATTTAATTGATAAATTTGCCATGCCTGAGGTGGTGAACCGCATGGCCGATCTTAACCCCCGGCAGCTCATTTGGGGTTCTCTTAGGATCATCCTCAAGGTGACCGCTTCGTTGCTCAACTTTTTCTTTTCTTTCAGCTCTTTTCTTCTCTTCTTCTTTTTTAACATCAACTATCTGGTACAGTCGGGTCACTAAATGCTTGCCCTTATCAAGAGGGCACGCTGTCAGAAGGCGGAAGCACGAAAGGTCCAAGAGGATCTTCAAGCCGAGGTCGATTATCTTCAGAAAAAGGCCATCGAGGCTGAACACCTTGCGGAGGAAAATGTGGCAAAAATCAAGAGTCTCCAAGGTGTACTTCAAAACGAGGAGTTCATTTCAGCCGGACTTAAGACTGCACTGACCCTAGAGGAGGAGAGGAAGAAGGAAGCCGAGATTAAAGTCATCGAACTTGAAGCTCGAATGGTGAAGTCAATCTCGAAGGTGATGACCTATGAAAGAGTTCAAGGCCTCTTTCGAAATGAGGAACCTGAACATCGAATTCAGTCAGTAGGCGTTCATCAAGGACTTTGAGCTCTGCTAAGGTAGGGTGGCCCAGAGGTTGCCAAGCTCAATCTCGAATTTTTGGAGGAGGAGGACGACACAGAAGCGGGATCGTCCGATGCCGCAGTCGATCCTTCCACCATTGAGCCTACTTTTGGTTCGTCCAAACCTACCACGGAGGCATCTGAGCCAGTTCAAAAATTTGAGGTAGCCGAGAGCACTCCGACTTCATCTGTCGCCATCCCCCTGAGGTTGAATTCTCAAATAGTTGTATATTTTTCTTTTTTTAATTTTATACTCAAAATTTTTGATTAAATAAAAGTGAATTTTCTTTTCATCTATATCTTTGAGCATTTTTCATATTTTGAATACAGTCTTCCGTCAACATTGATCCACTATCTTAGGGGGTTTTCCTGAAATCTTTAATAAAAAGCTTGAGGAAGGAAGTCCATCATCTAAAGAAGTTAAAGAAGATGGATGATGATCTTCAAGCTTCATAGAAGAATGCTTTGGAGGCGATCAAAGAGGTCAGTCGCCTTCGAAACTTGCACATGAAGGACTCCATGAGCTTTAGCATTCAGAAGGAGAGCTTTGAGAGGAAGCTGATCGAAATTCGGAAGAATGCAAGCAATAAATCCTTGAAAGCGTTGATGGACTGAAAGATTCGGCTCCCTTCGAGACTCAACTCAAGACGATGACGAAGGAGAAGATTCAACTTCTGAAGGGGAGCTCGCCGTGGTCCTCCAACAAGGCATGCGATTTGAGTGGAGATTGGATTCGACAAGGTTCTCTACACTTCAACAGCAGCTGTATGATGCTGAGCTTCACATATGAGACTTACCGATTGGAGCTGGAGTGATAGGAATGTCCAAGCTAGAATAAAAGCTTCGTACCTATAACAACGAAATAGCCTGGCTCCAGCGGCAACTTGATGATGGCTTTCGGGCTGGATACAAGCAGGGAAGGTCTAAGGAGGTCGCCTCCTTAAAGAGGCACCATTGGTGAACTCTAGGAAGTCGGTCAGTGCGAAAAAGACTGAGGTTGCAGTGGCTGAAGCTCAAGCTGACTTGTGAGCGTCAGGCTGCCAAGGATGCGGAGATCGAGTTTCGAGATTTCTAAGGAGGAGGCTACGAAGAGTCAGAGAAGGAACTACCATCAAGCCAACTGATAGGATGTTATGCGATAACATGATGAGGACGGAGGGAGCTCGAGGAGGAGGTCGATCGTCTAAAGAAATCTTTGATAATGGCCACCAGCCCGAAGTCTGAGGAGTTCCGACCTCTTCTTAGGAATTTCGAGCAATCTTTCTCTTTCTCTCTTTTTTTGGTGTAATCGAGTCTTATCGAGCTTATGTTTTGCATGTAATGAACTTACTTTTATAATAAAATGATACCTTTTTTTATATTTTTATTTCGCATGAAGTTCGAAGCTTGCTCATGGCTTTACTTTCTTTACTTTTGTTTTTCTTTGCATTGTCTTCTAATGAGATGCTTATTGTGGATGTCTGGAGCTAAAATGTTTCTTCTGTGAACCAAGATAGGAGTTTCCATTTTTTCGTATTTGACGTAGTCAGATTGTCGTAGAAAGAACACGTGTAAGGGTTGTTCGGCAAGGGCTTCTTCTTTTCTCTTATCTTTGGTCAATGAGGTCTTGGCTTTTACTTACGTTAGGATAAGATTTTTCTTCTATTCCTAACATAGCTTGTGGGGGCACATTAGGACCGTTGGTAGGACCTCTCCCCATATCCTGGCTTAAGTAACCGAGATCTTTGCCTTAACTCAATGTTAGGATGAGGTTCTCCTTCTATTTTTAATAGAGCTATAGGGACACAAAAGGGTCATTGAAGGGATCTCTCTCCGCATCCCGACTTCAGTAATCAAGATCTTCATTTTAGCTCAATGTTAGGATGAGGTTCTCCTTCTATTCCTAACAGGGCTATAGGAACACAAAAGGGCCATTGAAGGGGCCTCTTTCTGCATCCTGATTTAAGTAACTAAGATCTTCGCTTTAGCTCAATGTTAGGATGAGGTTCTCCTTCTATTCCTAATAGGACTATTAAGGGCGCAAAAGGACCATTGTAGGACCTCTCCCTGTAGCCCGACTTAAGTAACCGAGGTCTTTGCTTTAGCTCAATGTTAGGACGAGATTCTTCTCCTATTCCTAACAGGACTATAGGAGCACAAAAGGATCGTTAAAGGGATCTCTCCCCGCATCCCGACTTAAGTAACTGAGGTCTTCGCTTTAGCTCAATGTTAAGATGAGGTTCTCCTCCTATTCCTGATGGGGCTAACTTCATCTAACGACAAAGTTCGGAAGGCTATTTTCTATCATCATAGTTTTGCACCAAGATCAAAGATATTAAAATAAGAAGATTTTATTGAAATAAGATTATTGATAGTACATGCGTAAGTTCTTCGAGATTCATGGGCGTGGAAGATCGGTGCCTCCGAGTTTCTTCAAGTAGTAAGTTCTAGGAAGGACAATCTCTTTGACTTCGTAAGGATCTTTCTAGTTTGAGACAAGCTTCTCTTGATTTTGAGATTATGAAATCGCTGCTCGTCGAAGTATCAAGTTCCCCACTTTGAATATTTTACCTTTGACTCTGGAGTTATAGTAGCAAGTCACTCTTCATTTATAAGCAGCCATCCAAACTTGGGCTTCTTCTCATTTTTTCTTTAGCAGATCGAGGTTTACTTTGAGGTCCTGTGAATTGCATTACTCACTGAAAGCTACAATCCGTACTGACGGCAGCTTGAGCTCTATCGGGATGATTGCTTCAGTTTCAAAAGCCAAAGCAAATGGTGTTTCTCTAGTTGGCAACTTTTGGATAGTTCGGTATGCCCATAGGATATGGTAAAGCTCGTCCACCCAAGTCTCCCTTGCTCTTTTAAGCCTTGCCTTGATGTCTTGCAATAAGATTCTATTTATCACTTCTGCTTCACCATTTACTTATGGATGAGCTACTGACATGAAATTATAGAAGATGTTCAAATCTTCACAGAACTCAACAAACTTCTTTTCCATAAATTATCATCCATTGTCCATAATAAGGGTTCGAGGCAGACCAAATCTACAAACAATTGACTTCTAGATGAAGTCTTGCACTTTGGCTTCAGTAATCTTTGCCAGGAGTTTGGCCTCGATCCATTTGGTGAAGAAGTTGATCGCAACTAAGAGAAACTTCCATTGTCTAGGTGCCGTTGGGAAGGAGCCAAGTATATCCATTCTCCATTGTGTAAATGGCCAAGGGACGCTTAGTGAGGTAAGCTCGAAGGCCGACTGCCTTTGTATATTTGTATTTTTTTGATAGCGATCGTACTTTCTAATATATTCAACGCAATCATGATGCATAGTTGGCCAATAATAATCTTGTCGAAGCAACTTGTGAGACAGGGATCTGGCACTGAGATAGTTTCCATAGATTCCTTCATGCACTTTCGACAAGACAAAGTCTACTTCTGAAAGCCTAAGACATCTCAAGAGCGATAGAAAATATAATCTTTTATACAGTTTGCCTTCATACAGAATATACTGGAAGACTTGATTTTTAAGTTTTCGAGCTTCTTTTGGATCATAAGGAAGAACTCCATCCCTGAGATAAGCAATCAGCAGGTCAATCCAACATAGCTCATGGTCAACTTACATCACAGACTATCGCTCTTTCAAACTTGGGCATTTCAGTACTTCAAAGTATACTTTTTTCAGAAGTTCATTTGGGGCAAGTATGGCTAATTTGGATAGAAGGTTAGCTCTGGCATTTTCTGCCCTAGGGATCCGCTGGATATTGAAACTATTGAATGCCGGGGTCAAGCTTTTTACTTTCTTAAGGTATCTTCTCATATTTTTCTTTCGAGCCTCGTAATCACCGCTGACCTATCCCACTATCAACCATGATTCACTGTAAGCTCAGAGCTGATATGCTTCTAGTTCTTTTGCTATCTTTAGCCCCGCTATCAGAGCTTCATATTCTACTCCATTGTTCGTTGTAGAAAACTCAAAATGCAGTGAATACTCGACAATAACCTCTTCTGGATTGATTAAGATCAGTTCAGCTCTTGCACTGAAAGCATTGGAAGAGCCATCCACATACAGGGCTCAGAAACCTTCGAAAAAATCCGCTCTTTCTTCAAGAAAGCTCGGTTGTAGCCACGAAATGCTAGCCTCATTCTACTCAAATTCGACATCATCTGGGATCATGCATTCAACTATAAAATTAGTCAGTATCTGAGCTTTGATCGACGATCGAGGTTGATAGTTGATGTCGAACTTTATGAGCTCAATTATCCACTTTGCGATTCTCCTAGAGGTGTCTGCTCAGTGAAGAACTATCTTAATTGGCTGATCAGTGAGGAGTGTTATTGTGTGCTCCTGAAAATAAGATCGGAGCCTCCATGCTATAATTAGTAGAGCATAATTTAGTTTTTCTAACTTAGTATATCTGATCTCGGCGTCCCTCAAGACTCAACTTATGCAGTAGATCAATCGCTGTACTTTTACCTCCTCTTTGACTAAGACTGCCATAAGGGCTGCTAGGAAGACCGTCAGGTATAAAAATAATTTTTTTTTGAGTTCGGGCTTTGCTAATAGGGGAGGTGAGCCGGGGTATCTTTTGAGCTCTTCGAACGCTTGCTGGTATTCCATAAGAGGTTTTTTGGTTGTTTGAGAGCCTGAAAAAAAGGCATGCACTGCTTAGTTGACTTCAAGACAAAGCGATTCAAAGATGCCACTTTTTCGATTAGGCACTGAATTTTTTTTATTGATTTTAGGATAGTCATTTTTTGGATGGCTCGGATCTTCTCTGGGTTGGCCTCGATTCTCCATCTCGAAATCATAAACCCCAAGAATTTTTCTGAGGTTACTCCGTACACATACTTGGTCAGATTTAACTTTATCTTATATCTTCGGAGAGCGTTGAAGGTCTCTTCAAGATCGGCTACGTGGTTGATCGAAGTTTAACTCTTGATAAGCATGTCGTCTATGTAAATCTTCATGTTGCGGTCGATCTGCTCTCTAAAAATTTTATTGACCAGATGCTGATGTATCGTATCTGCATTTTTAAGCCCAAAGGACATGATCCTGTAATAATAAAAATCATGGTCAATAATAAAAGCAGTTTTCTCCTCATCCTTTGGTGCCATCTGAATTTGATTGTAGTCAAAGAAAGCATCCATGAAGGTGAGAAGCTCATGGTCCGAAGTTACGTCCACTAGTTGATCAATTCTGGATAGGGGGTAACTATCTTTTGGATAGATCTTGTTCAGCTTTTTAAAGTCTATGCACATTCTTCATTTGCCGTTGGCTTTCTTGACTAGGACCACATTGGAGATCCAACTTGGGTAGTTGACTTTCCGAATGAACCCAGCTTTAAGGAGTTTGTTCACTTCATCTGCTATCGCTTTCTATTTTTCTAATGCATAGCTTCGAACTTTTTTTTTTATTGGCCTACATTTGGGGTCAACAGCCAGTTGATGCTCCATGACCTCGACATCAATTCCTGGCATATCTGTGGAGACCTAGGCAAAGGCATCAGCATTCTTCCATAAGAAGGTGACGAGCTTCTTCCAAACTTCTCCGTCCAAGCTAGAGTTGATCTGCACCATGTATTCTTTGTTCCCGTCATCTATAGAGACAGCTACCAAGTCCTCCATGGATTCGCCCCGCTCCTCAGTAAGGTCATCGCGAACATCCAGCCTATCGATCGGGCAAAGACTGGGTTGGCCACTTTTTTGTAGGGCGATGGAGTAGCAATACCTTATCAGAGCTTGATTTTCTTTGACCTCCCCAATCCCATGATCTATTCGGAACTTCATCTTTAGGTAATGAGCGGATACTACTGCCTGAAGTGCATTCAGACCAGATCGATCGAGGATTGTGTTGTAAGCGGACGGTGCTTTTACTACCAAAAAATCCACTTGTATCCTGAACTGTCTTGGATATTGTCCTGTAGCCACAACTAAAGTTATTATACCTTCAACTAGTACTGTATTGCCAGTGAAGCCCATCAATGAAAAGTTCATTGGTCTAAGCCGACTGTTAGGTATAGATATTTTAGAGAAAGTATCATAAAATAAAATATTGACCAAACTTTCATTATCAATAAGGATGCAGCATACATCATAGTCTACAATATTTAAAGCAATTACAACCACATCGTTATGCAGGAACTGAACTCCTTATGCATCTGCTTTAGTAAAGGCTATGGATTCTTCAGTCCTCTATCTCTTCATCGATCCTTCAGATCTCCTAGCCTCCTCTCATCGAAATTTTCTAGAGAGAGTGTTTATGATACCGAGGGGTGGCCGATCTCCTTACTGCTCTTCTCTCTATGATGGTTCGGGCTAGGGCAGCATCCTTAGTCGATCTTTTCTTACTTCAGACCGACGTCGTAGGAATCGACCAAGTCGGCCTTACTTGATGAGCTTCTCGATCTCGTCTTAGAGTTAGATGCATTCCTTAGTATTGTGACCATGATCACGATGATAGAGATAATACTTGATAGGATTTTACTTGCCGAGATGAGACCGCATCTTTTTCGACCTCAGCAGCTGCTCCTTGATCTCCATCAGGACTTGAGTTTTCGAAGTGTTGAGGGGAGTATAAGTGTGGAACCTTCTGGAGGGAGAGTTCTGCCATGCCCATTGATCAGGGCTTCTTTGACAACGAGCTCGAGGAGGAGTTCAAGCTCGTCTGCGCTTGGAAAGAGTTCTAGAGCATGGTCGAGCTTCACTCGACTTTTCTTCAACTATGGGCTTGCTTGAATCACCCATCTACCGCTCTCTCATGGCTTCTTCATCCTTCACCTTGAAGGCATCTTCTGTCCGGACGTAACCATCAGCTCGGGCCAGTATATCAGTAAAATTTTTAGGATACTTCTTCTCTAAAAAGAATAGTAGATCATTTTTTTGGAGGCCATCCTTTAGTGCGGCCGTTGCAACGGACTGGTCCAAGTTTCGGACCTCCAGAGCAGTAGCATTGAAGCGGTTGACATAGGCCCAAATGCCATTCCTTCTACTTGATGTTGATGAGGGAGTCCAAACCTCACCTGAGATGTTGGCTACTGACGAAATAAGCCACAAACTGATGGCTCATCTAGTTGAAGAAAAAGATCATACTCGACTTCAGTGCTGAGTACCAATTTTTTGCTGCTTCCTTTAGAGTAGATGAAAAAGTTCGGTATAAGATGGTATCTGATGCACCATGGAGCAGTATCATAGTCTGGAAGGCCTCCAGATAGTCAATCGGATCAATGATCCCGTCATAGCTCTTGAACTGTGAGAGCTTAAAGTTTGACGAGATCGATTCCTATATGATTTGATAGAGAAAGAAGGATCGGTGCAGATATCATTACCGTGAGAGAAGAGAGCATGGCAGAGTTCCTCAAACCGTTGATTTATTTCTTACAGCTTTTGGTTCATGAGATCTTTATGGTCATGGATCTCCAAAGTTTTCTAACTGAATGAGGGCAGAGTCCCTCCAGGGGTAGAGTCATGGTTAGAGCAAGGGCTTTCTGCCCTCTACTTTTCTTTCTCGGAGGTGATCGACCGACCCACCCAAGTCGGTCATCCCCAAACTAGATCCTAGGGTTCCGAAGAAGCCCGCTCTGATCGAATCGGCACTGAAGGTCGCTGCTGCTGCATGGCCTATACTGCTTCAGTGAGGCTCCTAACCTGCTGAACTAGCAGGTTAAATTGCTCTACATCCATCATTACCGTTGGTGGAACTTGAGATGCCAGGGATAAGATGGGGGTGGACAAATCTGAATGAGATCTGACTGTGGAGGCGATCGACCATCGGGTGGAAGCCTTTCTAGGAGGCATCCTTGTGAGATCGATTGGGAAAGAAGAACTCCGAGGGGGAAGGAAAGAGATCTCTGCTGAGCACTTCTTTAAGAATAAGAGAACCTCAAGAGAAAGAGGGCCCTTCCTCTAGCGTCAATTCTGTTGGTGCAAAATCTGATTGATGTCGGATTCGAGGCTGGAGTCGGAGAAGATGAGACCACCATCGATGACCTGCAAAATAAGTCTCACCCAGAGTCAGGGGTGGTGGCTCTGGCAAGACCCTCTGATGATCAAATCAGCTCTTTCGGCCAATAGAAATGGAGTGCTTAGAAAAAAAAATCGAAAAGTATCGAGAGGAAGAAGAGTGCTCAGGAAAAACATATCTAGAGGATTTCTTTTATAGATGGAGCCTGTAACAAATTGATGGTGATAGCTGTAACTATCGGATAGTGGGCCATTCGAGACCACATATAGTTTGTTACGGAGGATGGTGTCTGTTGTCATGACATGCCGGTCTATTGGAATTTAATAGTTAAAGTTTGAAGGAGGTAGGCACTGGCGGCGAAGAGCTTCAAGTTTTATCAATTCTAGAGGAGTTTCATTATCAACAAGGATGTGATGTACATCATAGTCTATGATATTTAAAGTAATTACAACCGCATCGTTATGTAGGAACTGAACTCCCTGTGCATCTGCTTCAGTGAAGGCTATGGATTCTTCGATCCTCTGTCTCTTCACCAATCCTTCAGATCTACTGGCCTCCTCTCATTGAAGTCCCTTAGAGATAGTATTGATGATGCCGAGGGGTGGCTGATCTTCTTGCTGCTTTTCTCTTCTTGATGGTTTGGATCGGGCAGCATCCTTGGCCGATCTTTCCTTCAGGCCGACGTCGTAGGAATCAACCAAGTCGGGCTCGCTTGATGAGCTCCTCGATCTCATCTTGGAGTTGGATGCATTCCTCAGTATCGTGACCATGATCACGATGGTAGAGGCAGTACTTGTTAGGATTTTATTTATCGAGATGAGACCGCATCTTCTCCGACCTCGGTAGCTGCTCCTTAATCTCCATCAGAATTTGAGTCTTCGGAGTATTGAGGGGAGCATAGGTGTAGAATCTTCCGGGGGCAGAGTTCCGCCATGCTCTTTGATCAGGGCTTCTCTGACGACGAGCTCGAGGAGGAGTTCAGACTCATCTGTGCTCAGGAGAAGTTCTAGAGCATGGTCGAGCTTCGATTGACTTTTCTTCAACTGCAGGCTTGGTTGAATCATTCGTCTGCCACTCTCTCACAGCTTCTTCATCCTTTGCCTTGAAGGCATCTTCCGTCCGGGCGTAACGATCAGCCTGGGCCAACATATTAGCAAAATTTCTAGGATATTTTTTCTCTAAGAAGAATAACAGATCATTCTTTTGGAGGTCATCCTTTGGTGCGGCCATTATAATGGACTAGTCTAAGTTTTGGACCTCCAGAGCAGCAGCATGAAAGTGGTTGACATAGGCCCAAATAGACTCCCCTTTCTTCTACTTGATGTTGATGAGAAAGTCCGAACCTCACCTGGAATGCTGGCTATTGATGAAATGAGCCACAAACTGGTGGCTCATCTGATCGAAGAAGAAGATCGTACCTGACTTTAGTGCCGAGTACCAGTTTCTTGCTGCTCCCTTCAGAGTAGATGAAAAAGCTCGACATAAGATGACATCTGATGCATCATGGAGTAGTATCATAGTTCGAAAGGCATCCAGGTGATCGATCGGATCAGTGGTCCCATCATAGCTCTCGAACTATCGGAGCTTGAAGTTCGACGGAATTGATTCCTACATGATTTGATGAAAGAAAGAATGGACGGTGCAGATATCATTACCATGAGAGAAGAGAGTATGGCGGAGTTTCTCAATCCATTGATTTATTTCTTGCAGCTTTCGATCGGTCGTAGATCTCCACGGTCGTAGATCTCCAAAGTTTTCTTACTGAACGGGGGCAGAGTCCCTCCAGGGGTAGAGTTATGGTCAGAGCAGGGGATCCCTGCCCTCTACTTCTCTTTCTCGGAGGTGATTGATCGACTCACCCAAGTTGGTCGTCCCCAAATTAGGTCCTGGAATTCTGGAGAAGCCCGCTCCGACTGGGCCGGCATCGGAGGTCGCTGCTGCTGTATGGCCTGCACTGCTTCAGTGAGGCCCCTAATCTACTGAATCAGTAGATTAAATTACTCTACATCCACCATTGCTGTCGGTGAAACTTGAGATGTCGGGGATGGGATGGGGGCATACAGATCTGGATGAGATCTGACCGTGGAGGTGGTCGACCACCGGATGGAAGCCTTTCTAGGAGGCATCCTCGTGAGATCGACCGAGAAAGAAGAACTCCGAGGGGGAAGGAGAGAGATCTTTACTGAGCGCTTCTTTAAGAACAAAAGAACCTCAAGAGAAAGAGGGCCCTTCCTCTGGCGCCAATTCTATTGGTGTAAAATCTGATTGACGCTGGATTTGAGACTAGAGTCGAAGAAGATGAGGTCACCGTCGGTGACTCGTAAAATAAGTCTCGCTCGGAGTCAGAGGTGGTGGCTCTAGCAAGACCCTCCGACGATCAAGTCAGCTCTTTTAGCCAACAAAAATGGAGTGCTCAGGAAAGAAAATCGAAGAGTATCTAGAGGGAGAAGAGTGCTCAGGAAAAACGTATCTGGAGGGTCCCTTTTATAGATGGAGCCTATAACAAACTGATGATGATAGCCGTAACTATCGAGTAGTGGACCATTTGAGGCCACGTAGAGTTTGTTATGAAGGATGGTATCTATTGTCATGACGTGCTAGTCCGTTGGGATTTAATAGTTAAAGTTCGGAGGAGGTAGGCACTGGTAGTGAAGAGCTTCAAGTTTCATCAATTTCAGAGAAATTTGGACTCCTTCAGGATCGTTTGTGTATAAGTAGATTCATGCTATGTAGATTGCTGGATTCGCGTAGGCATTGAGGCCCACCCAAATGACTGCATGGAGTTCGATCGAAAGAGGTTCGAAAGTCCACTGGAGAAATCCTGAAGGAAGTCCACTGGAGGAATCCGGAAGAAGGTCTGCTGAAAAAATTCAAGAGTTCGACCGACGGAGAAGTCCGATTGAGGGTGAAGTTCGGAAGGAGTCTGACTGATGGAGAAGTTCGACTGAAGGAGAAGTTCGGAAGACTTGTGATCGAAGAAGGTCGGTTGAAAGGAGCCTGCTTGGGATGGAGGAGCTCGACCATCTCCGCTATTCAAGCTCATCTAGACGAGGTCCGGAGGGATCTTGCGAATTCGATCGAGGGTCAATCTTGGTCGTCGCTACTGGACGAAATCATTCAGCAATTAGATATCCGATCGAACTTTGGTAGGAGCGGGTTCACCCCTTATTTAAAGCCTGGTTGGATGGTAAGTGTGGGCTATTAGATTTTTATTAGGCCCATAATGGGAAGGATCAGTAAATCATTATAAATAGATCAGGTTCCTTCTCTAAAATCTAATTTTAGACACTTGTCCTGTTGATAGCCATCATTAGAGAAAAATTTCTGGAGAAGAAGATCCAGCACTAAATATACATTTGTGTATTCCACAATGGCGCAGATAGATATTTCTTTTATCTTTAATTAATTATTTTAATATTCTAATAATCATTCTCTTGATCCTATTAAAAAATATTCTACATGTTGTATTAGAGCCTATTGTGTATGATTTAGAATCCAAAAATTTACATTGTAATTTTATTATTTGATATATAAATAGATCTTTTAAAATCATAAAAAATTATGAGATTAATCTTATAAGTTAGAATAAAATTTGTTGTTTGTGAGTAATTATTTTGATGATTATAATATAAAAATACTTCATTAACTATAAAGAATTATATTTTTGTATCTTTTTTATTTTTTTTAAAATCCAAACTCATCCTATCAGAAAACTGGGATGCCATCGGTTGAAACAAACAAAAAATATTTAAGAAAAAGGGGACCCATGGACCCGTGGCTTTTCCTTCCGTTGGCCTATCCCGTGGGTATCCTTCTTCTTCTTTGTTTTTTTTTTTTTTGTTTTTTGTGATCACCACCGCTCTCCCTTGCAAGAGCTTGTAAATCGAGAGGGGGCATTGGGTTGATTGGATGTTTGGTATTGCTTTGTGGGTCTGGGTGCAGTTGGGGCGTATGATTGGCTCGCCCATTCCAAGTTAGGTATGAAATAATAATAATAAAATAATAATAAAAATAATAAATTAGCATAATATTGATTTAATATGATTACATATTATATTTTTTTTGGTTGAAAATTTTACATATTTATTGATAGAGTACATATTTTATGTAAAATTAGATTTTAATTTTAGTTAAAATTATTATTCATAAAATTAAATGCAACAAATATTGAACCATGATTATTAGAGATAAATTTTAATCTTATAAAATTATATTATGACAATAATTTTGGTCTTGATTGAAAAATTTGTGAATTGTTGTGAATATCATCACTAAAGTGACGCATTAATTCAAAGCTCGCAATTTTTTTTTATTTTTTTATGAGATATTGTTCATATTAATGCATACAATTTTCTATCCAACGGAGGTTATTATGTGTATTAAAATTGAAGATAACATGAGGTTTGATAATGAAAATAGGTTCTAAGAAATCTATTTACCTAAAGATAATAAATTTTTTCAATTGATATGTATTATCCTTGATTTGGTAAAGAGGTATATTGGGCATAAAAAAATTATCTATCTAAAGGGGATAGATTTTCGAAGGCCTTGTATTCTTATTATTTCGATCTCATATTTTGGAGCTCAATAGCATGTTATATTCTCTGCCCAAAAAGAGTTTATGATGATATATTTGATGCTCTTGAAGGAAATAGCTTATTATATTTAAAGCTATTTTTACTTATTTATTTATTATCTATATCTCTAAAATATTGCATTTGTATTCAGTCTCTCTCAATGTGAACAGTAATAATACCACCATAGAGGTTCTGACTGGCTCTAACTACAAGAGATGGAAGCAAGATATTGAGTTTGTACTTGGTATTATAGACATTGATTTGGCTCTTCGGATTGATGAGCCACCTAAACCCACTGACAAAAGTACTGTTGAAAAGAAAGAGCTCTATGTCAAGTGGGAGAAGTCCAACCGACTGAGCCTACTTACCATGAAAAGATCAATTGCAGAATATCTGATGGGTGGTTTGCTTGAGACCACCGGTGCTAAGGAGTTTTTCATTGCTATTAGAGAAAGATACCAAGTATCAGATAATACTGAGTGCACTAAGTTCAGAGCTTGGATAGAGAAGAAAAATAAGAAGCAAGTTAACTCACTAGCCTATATCTGTTTTGAATCAAATTTGGTCAATGTTCCTCTGGATTCTTGATGGCTTGATAGTGGTGCCACTATTCATGTAGCGTCTATTTTATAAGGGTTTGTAAGGAGAAGGAAGCCAAGTGAGAAAAAGTCCAAACTGAAGGTGGAGAACGATGGGAAAGTTGAAGTCAGCTGCATAGGAACTGTGAAGTTGAAGTTAGATTTGAAATTTGAATTAGTTTTGGATAACACTTTCTATGTATTCTCATTTAGGAGAAATTTGGTTTCAGTTTCTTTACTTGACAAGATTGGATACAGTTTTATTATTAATAATAAAAAAATTGATTTAAGTTTTAATTTTTAAGTTATTGGTAGTTATATTTTATCTGATGGATTGTATAGGATATGCTTAGCTCCTAATAATTTTGACTCATCTTTTAATATGGAACATATTAGGTCAAAGAGATCCAAAATCAAAGAAAAGTCTTCCTCTCCTTGATTTTCAGGATTTAGGAACATGTGTTGATTGTATTAGAGGAAAGTTGGTTAAGACTAAGAAGAAAGAAGCAACCCGCAGTCAAGACCTTCTAGAAATCATACACACAGACATTAGTGGACCATACTCCACCACCTTATGTGGTAATAAATATTTTATCATATTTATTGATGATTTTTCTCGATATGGCTATATCTTTCTGATAAAAGAGAAATCTAATGCTTTTGAAAAGGTTAAAATTTTTAAAACTTATGTTGAGAAGCAAATGGAAAAAGCCATAAAGATAGTTAGATCTGATCGTGGTGGTGAGTATTATGAAAAACATGATGAAGCTGGACAACAGATGAATTCGTTTGCCAAATTCTTACAGGACCGTGGGATTATTGACAAATATACTATACCTGGGACTCCTGAACGAATGGCGTGGTAGAGAGATGCAATCACACCCTTAAGGATATGATGAGGTGCATGATGAGCAGGTCTAATCTACCAGAGTATTTATGGGGATATCCAGAGCACTCCAAGGGATATAAGTTTTATTGCCAAACTCGAGGCACCAGAGTAGTTGAATCTATGATAAACAAAATTTTGGAGCTTAGTGTAGCTGATGAAAGCTGTTTTTCACCTATAATTGAGGATGAACCAAGTACTTCTATTTCAATTTTCTTACCTCCAAAACTTAATAATATTATAGTAGAACCTATAGAAGGAACAAGTCAGCACAGTGCAAAGACTCAAGATATGCCTACTGTTAATGAGATTTCTTCTGATTTTGAAGCTGCAATGGAAAATGCTCCTGTTACAAATGAGCCTATTACAGAGGTTCCTATGAGAAGATCTACAAGAAAGAAAAGATCAGTATACTACTACAAAAATGATCTATGACATCACTTACTATGGCAGCGATTTTCGAAACTGCTGTCATAGCACCTACGGCAGCAGTTTTCGTTAACTGCTGCATAGGTCAGATCTATAGCAGCAGTTACAAAAAATCATTACCGTAGGTCGATCTATAGTAGTGGTTCATTGTAACCGCTGCCATAAGTCGGACCTATAGCAGCGATTAGTAAGAACCGCTGCTATAATCTGATTTATGACAGCGATTAATTATAACCGCTGTCATATATATATATATATATATATTAAATATTATATAATTTTAAAATTTAATATCCATCTTCATCGTTCATTATCTAAATAATTATCATTAGAGTGTCGTCGCAAAAGATTGCCTCGATCCGATGGCCCTAGCTTTGTCGATAAAAAAATTTGATTTTAACGATCACGAACAATGATGCAATGATCTGATAGATGGAGATTTTTGATGGATCTAAAAACCTATAATGATGATCTCAGTGATGTTTGTAGCATACTATCAAAGTTTTACTTTAATCGGATATCGTTATCTTGATCAATTTAGTATAGATTAGTTTCAGTCATTAAATAATAAATGATTGATCAAAGGACCAAATGGTATCCGATTATGAGATAATTTTTTTTATAAATGATCTTGGCTACCATTTTAATCATTTTTTATGATGGTGATTATAAAATTTAATTCATGAGATAAAGAATGATCTAAAACTATACGTCTTCTAATAACCATTCTGAAACTTCATTGGTTGTTATGCTCGTACTTTTGCAATATCTGCTGAATATGAATAATTTATATAAAAATAATTTAAATTTTACTATCATCGTCATATAAAATATTTAAAATTATAACAAAGATCATTTAACTAAAAAATTATCTTATAATCGAATGTCATTTAGTCCTTTGATCGCTTATTTCTAATTTAACGGTCGAAATCATTTCGTACTAAATTGACCATGATAACGATATTCGATTGAAGTAAAATTTTGTTAGTATGTTACAAACATCATCAAGATCATCATTGCAGATTTTTGGATCCATCGAAGATCTTCATCTATCAGATCATCGCATCATCATTTGTGATCATCAAAATCAAATTTTTCTGATCGATGAAGCTAGGGCCATTAGATCGAGACAAACTTTTGCGACGACACTCTAATGATAATTATTTAGATAATGAATGATAAAAATAGATATTAAATTTTAAAATTATATAATATTTAAAAAAAAATAAAAAAAATTATTTTTTACCTATGGCAGCAATTATCAAAAATCGCTGTTATAGATCGGGATCTATGGCAGTGATTTTGGATAACCACTATCGTAAATCTATGGCAGCGGTTCGATAACCACTGCTGTAGATCTATGGCAGCGGTTCGATAACCGCTGCCATAGGTTAGGTTAAAAATTTTTAAATTTTTTCTTTCCTTCCGTGCGCGCTCAATCTCTCTCGCTCTCTCTCCCCCTTCTCTTCATCGTCGGTGAGGCTCCTCTCCCCCCGACCGACGTCGCCCCTCCTCCTCCCCGGTCGGCGTCGCCCCTCCTGCCCCTCCTGGCTGGGGCCGACGTCGCCCCTCCTCCCCCCGACCGACATCACCCCTCCTTCCCTCTTAGCCGATGCCGCCTCTCCTTCCTCCTCCCCTCTCGACCCCCCATCCCGGCCGCCCCTCCCCACCACCCCCCACCCCTCCATCCGACCCTCCCTCGTCCTCCAGTGAAATTCTCCTCCAGCGAACCCCCATCCGACCCTCCCTCGCCCCTCCGTGAAACCCTCCCTCCGATGAACCCCCCTCCACCCTCGCTTGGGCCCCCACAAAACCCCACCCCCATTCGCCCCTCCATCCGACCCTCCCTCGATCCCTAGCGAACCCCCCTCCGATGAAGCCCCATCCGACCCTCCTTTGGCCCCCGCAAATCCCACCCCCCACCACCACCATCATTTTGATCCTCCATCGACTGAGTGCAAAGTCTCCTTCGACCTCCTCGTCACTGTGCCCCCTCCCACTAGCCCTTCATCTCCGACTGCCCTTGCTCTCTCTTTTTTTCTCTTTTTCTTTCTTCTCTATCTCACTATCTTGCTTTTATTTCGTAGGTTACCTCTAGTACCATCGTTCTTCTCTAGTGTTGTCACCGACGACTCTTGGAGCTTTCGGTGCGACCCGCTCTCTATAGCCATAAGTATAATTTTTTTAAAATTTTATAATATTATTTATTAATCATATATATTTATAATAATTTATAAAATATTTATAATAAATATTATAAATATTTATTATAAATATTATAATTATCTACATGCCATAGTTTTTGGGCCGTGCCGTGGCGGTAGCCTTGGACCGTGCTATGTCGACAGCTGTGGACTAGATCTATCAATGAATTAGATTTGGATCGAAATCTGAATATTCAAATTTGGATCTAATTTTAATTACTAATATCGGATCTAAATTCGAATATCTGATGGGTCTGTACTTGAGAGAGGAAGAGAGGGGTTCGGCCTCGCCGTCGTCGTCGGCAAGAGAGATCAAGAGAGGGAGAGAGGGAGTGATCGAGGGAATGGCACACAGTCGAGCCGACTCGGATACGCAGTTAAGCCAGCTTGGACCGTGATCGAACTGACTAGAGGCGGACCCTAGCCAGATGTCTTAGGTATAGAGCCGACTGTCTCAAGCATGGAGCCGACTTGACTTTCGAGCGAATAGAATTTGATATGTCATGATGTTATATTGATTAATGTTCATTAATGTTATAGGTCACGATGGCACCGAAATGCCATCTAGCTTTCATACCTACCTCTCGACGAATTATGCGTAGTTCAGCATCCGAGGAGCAGTCGGAGCACACTCTGTCCACCTCAGCATTAACTGCTCAGGGATCTTCACCACCGACATCTACTCCACTAGCGACATCTACTCCACCGACAGTTGAGCCTCTATCATCGCAGGCATCTGAGTGTACGTTTTTATTATATTAGCACAACTTTATTTTTTATATAGTATTTATACACTTATATATTTGCATAATATATTTGCATTGTAGGTGCATCATCCAGGCAGATATTTTGCGATCCCACGCGTATGGCATACGTGTGAAACCACCAGCATTAGGTGATGGTGCAGTATGATGTGGAGAGAACGTCGGTAGGAGAGACCGTATGGGAGATGCATTTCTTTTTTGGAGTATTTGTGAGGCGGTTAGACATCATTCCCATAGAGCCCAGAGACTGACGTTTGATGGATGATGCCATCAGGGATCGGGTATGAGAGGAGATATGGATAAGTACGAGTATCTTAGTTATATTTATGCATTTTATATGTTTACACTATATATGTTTGATTAGAATAATTTTGTAACTAATTTTTGATAAATTTATGCAGAGGAGATACGACTTTTTCGATCATGAGAGGGCTCAAGATGCCCGACTGAAGAAGATCAGTAAGTTATACTGGGGTTACAAGGTCAAGCTCTATAGAGGATGGCTCGAGCACCGACGAGATATTCTGAAGGAGCTTATTCCCTAGATACAAGACTGTCCTCTGAGTTAGTGGGAGAGGATGGTTAGACACTAGAGGAGCCTAGAGTTTGTGGTAAAATTTCTAATTTTTAAATTTTTTAAAATACTTAAAATTTTATTTAAATATTTATTATTTATTTAAATACTTGTTAGGCTATCTTCCATCAGAACTAGGAGAACCGTGCAGTCCAAGAGTATATGCATAATCTATGCCGCGAGTCTATGGCCAGTCGTGTGCATAGAGAGAAAATTAATTCTAAATTTTACTAGATAAATTAAATTCATATTTTTTATCATCTTTCTAATAAATTTATTCTTTATTATAGCTGATGAGAGATGGAGTAATGCCCAATCATAGCGAGATATTTCGATCCATTCGTATGTACAAGATGGGCAGGCCGATGAACGCCGCGATCGGACGTATTTTTGTAAGTATTAAATATATTAGTATATATGATTAGTATTATAGTATTTTTTATAAAATTTTATTTTAATTTATAATTATAGGATCAGTTAGATGCGCTCGCTCGCGAGGGTCCGGATACCTCTAGGCTCCATAACCATCTATCTCAAGTCTTGAGGCTTGAGCACTCTAGGAGGATTCGATGCAACTTGAACATATACTGATGAGCTACTGATCCGAGGTGAGCATCTTCTTACAGACTTTCGATGGTGTCAGTCGAGAGGAGCTTGAGGAGGCATTGGCATGGACAAATCATGCTACGATGTGAACAGATCGGGCTGAGGAGCGCGCATCTCATTTGGAGGGCATCGTGAGAGACATGATGTCGACGCTCAGCGCGCATTTTGAAGTTATGGACTTTGAGGATATGTTGGCCCGTATTTCAGCTTCAACTCCAGCTCTAGCTCTCGATGACGACGATGACGATGATGATGTAGATTTAGGAGACTTTTGATGTATTTTATTTTTTTTTTTTAAATATTATAATAAATTTTATTTGGTAATAAAATTTTAGTATTTTAGAATAATTTTTATGTTTATTATATTTTTTATGTTATATATCTATATTTATCAGATAAAATACATAAAAAAATAAAAATTTTATTTTTTTAATTATTCAAGATCTACGGTAGTGATTTTATAATCGCTATCATATCCGTGTCAACCACTATCATAGATCCGATGCCAATCGCTAAACCAGACCTATGACAGCGGTTAAAAAATTACTGCTATATTACCTATGACAGCGGTTATGTAACCTCTGCTATAGGATATCTATAGCAGCAGTTACATAATCACTGCGATAGGTTGATCTCTTACAGCGGATTATAAATCACTATAATAGACCATCTATGGCAGTGGTTCTAACAACCGCTGTAACAACCGCTGCCATAGAGTTACGACGATGGTTGCAGTAGCAGCAGTTAGAAAATCGCTATCATAGCCTATGGCAGTAATTTTTTGAACTACGACAGCGGTTATAAACCACTATCATAGCTCTTTTTTGTAGTAGTGGCAATTTCTAATGATTACTATGTCTATCTTTAGGAGGCAGATTATGATATTGGCCAGATTAGGGATCCCATAAATTATGATGAAGCTATCTCGAGTCCTCAATCCAATATGTGGTTGAATACGATGAAAGAATAAATGAAATTCATGTCAGACAACTCTGTTTGGAAACTGGTGGAATTGTCTAAAGGTTACAAATCTATAGGTTGCAAATGGATATTCAAGACTAAAAAGGACTCTAAAGATTAGATTGATAGGTTCAAAGTCAGATTGGTTGCAAAGGGCTTCACACAGAGAGAGGGCATTGATTACAATGAGACTTTCTCACCAGTTTCTATTAAAGACTCTTTCAGAATAGTGATGGCATTGGTGGCAAATTTGGATCTAGAGCTTCACCAAATGGATGTGAAGACAGTCTTTTTGAATGGAGATCTTCGTGAAGAAGTCTATATGGTGCAGCCTAATGGGTTCAAAGAAGAAGGAAAGCAACATATGGTATGCAAACTAAAAAAGTCTATTTATGGGCTCAAGCAAGCTTCTCGACAATGGTATCTCAAATTTGATGAGATTGTGACATCATTTGGCTTCACTGAGAATATATTTGATCAGTGTGTGTATATGAAGGTCAGTGGGAGTAGAATTATCTTTCTTATACTCTATGTTGATGATATATTGCTCGCTAGTAATGATATGAGCATGCTTCATAAAATCAAAAATTTTTTATTCAAAATTTTTGATATAAAAGATCTTAAAAATATATCCTTTATTCTCGATATCGAGATTCATCATGATAGATCTCGTGGACTACTTAGATTATCTTAGAAGGCTTATATTGAGCGTGTGCTTAAGAGATTCAACATGCAAAACTGCAAGCTTGGGGATGCACCTATTATGAAAGGAGATAAGCTTAGCAATAAGTAGTATCCTAAGAATGATATTAAAAGAAAATCTATGAAGAATGTCCCTTATGCTAGTATAATTGGAAGTTTGATGTATGCGCAAGTATGTACCAGACTAGGCATTGCTTTTATTATGAATATTCTTGGTCGATATCTCTCAAACCTAGGTCATGATCACTGGATTGCAGCTAAAAAGGTTGTGAGATATCTACAGAAGATAAAAGATTTTATGCTTGTGTACAGAAAGATGGATAATCTTGAAATGGTTGGATACTCTAATTCAGATTTTGGTGGCTGCTTAGATGATCTAAAATCTACTTCAGGTTATATATTTATGCTTATTGGAGGAGCTATATCTTAGAAAAGTATCAAGCAAATATTGATTGCATCTTCAACTATGTATGCTGAGTTCGTGGCTTACTATGGAGCAGCATGTCAAGCTATATAGTTGAAGAATTTCATTTTTGGGCTCCTTATAGTCGACTCCATCTCAAAGCCACCGGTGATCTACTGCAATAATAGTGCTGCTGTATTTTATTCGAAGAACAACAAGATCAGTAGTAGATCCAAGCATATGGAGATCAAATATCTTATAGTTAGAGACCTAGTAAAGAAGGAAGATATTCTAGTAGAGTATATTGGTATCGAGTCAATGCTTGCTGATCCCCTAACAAAAGACCTTAGACCCATAGTTTTCATGAAACATGTCGAAAAGATGGGTATTTTAAAGTCTTTTGATTTGTTGGGTTAGTGGGAGTTTAATATTTTCTTTTTTGAGTTTATGTGTTGACTTGATAAATAAATTTTACTTATGATTGATTGCTTTATCAATTGAAGGATTTTATTCTTATATGATTTATATGTGCATATAAAATAAAATATAATATAGTATCTCAAGAATAAATATTTGTCTTGAAAATGATAGTTGTATGGGTATATATTACTTTATTATTATGAGATCTAAATATGTTGTTTGGAGACATACGGGCTTCTTTTGAAGTCATGTGATTTCTCTCATTTTTACTAAAGCATGAGGTTAAAGAGAAATCATGATGAGGACCGATATGGATATAGCACACACTACTACAGAATAGGGCTACGATAGTGGTTCGTAACCACTGTCGTAGTCCAAAAAATTATAGCTATAGACTATGGTAGTGGTTAGCTAACCGTTGCCACTACAGCCATCACCGTAGGTCTATGATAGCGGTTGTTATAGCACTTCTCGAAACCGCTGTCATAGAGTGCCTATTGTAATAATTTCTAAATCAGTACCATAGGCTTATCTATGGCAGCGGTTATATAACCACTATCATAGGTCTAATGTAGTGGTTGACATATTGCTTACGATAATGGTTAGCACATTTATGATAGTGGTTGTAAAATCGCTGTCGTAACTTCTGAATAATTAAAAAATATAAAATTTTAAATTTTTTATATATTTTATCTGATAAATATAGAGATATATAACATAAAAAATATTATAAATATAAAAATATTTTTAAAATGCTAAAATTTTATTATCAAATAAAATTTATGATAATATTTTTTTTAAAAAATACATCAAAAATTTTCTAAATCTACATTATCATCGTCACCGGAAGATGGAGCACGAGCTAGAGCCGGAGCTGGAGTCAGAGTCGGAGTCGAAGCTGGAGCTGGAATACTAGATAATATATCCTCAAAGCCCATGAAGGCACCTCTAAATTACGCACTGAGCATTGATACCATGTCTCTTACGATGTCCTCCAGATGAAATGCGCGCTCCTCAGTCCGATCTGCCCGCATTGCAGCATGATTTATCCATGCCAATGCCTCCTTAAGTTTCTTCTAATTGACGACACCAGAAGCCTATGAAGAGATGCTTGTCTCACATCAATAGTTGATCGATGTATGTCTGGACCTGCATCGGATCCTCCTAGAGTGCTCAGACCTCAAGATCTGAGACAGATGGTCATGGAGATCAAAGGTATCTGGACCCTCACTCGTGAGTGCATCTAACTGATCCAATAATTATAAATATAAATAAAATTTTATAAAAAATATTATGATATTAATCATATATACTAATATATTTAATACTTACAAAAATCCTTTCGATCGCGACATTCATCGATCTATCCTTCTTGTCCATACGGTTGGATCGAAAGATCTCGCTATGGCTGGACATCACTCCATCTCTCATCAGCTATAACAATGGATCAATTTATCAAAAATATAAAAAATATTAATTTAATTTATTTAGTAAGATTTAGAATTTATTACCTCTCTATGCACATGATTGGCCATAGACTCACGATCAAGAGTATGCACATACTCTTGGACTGTCCGATTCTTTCGATTTTAATAGGAGGTAGCCTAACAAGTATTTAAATAAATAATAAATATTTTAAAAATATTTAAATATAATTTTAAGCATATTAAAAAATTTAAAAATTAATAATTTTATTTTGAACTCCTGGCTTCTCCAATGTGTAACCATCCTCTCCCTCTGACTCGGAGGACAATCCTATATCCAAGGAATAAGCAACTCTAGAGTGTCTCGTTGGTTCTCAAACTATCCTCTATAGAGCTTGATCTTATAGCCCTAGTACAACTCTTCGATCTTTTTTAGTCGGACATTTTGAGCCCTCTCGTGATAAAAAAAAGTCATACCTCCTCTGCACAAAATTATCAAAAGTCAGTTATAAAATTATTCTAATTAAACATAGTGTAAACATGTAAAATATATAAATATAATTAATATATACTTACCCATATCTCCTTCAATACTCGATCCTTGACAGCATCATAAACAAGGATTGAAAAATAAATATCATGTGTGGAACTCACATTAAATATTAGTTTCAGACATACAATAAATGTATTCTATCATCAACTAATATATAAAGATAGGTCCTATTCTATTTAGAAATTATATTAATTTTATAGGTTCAATACAGTAATCAAACGATATGCAATAGAAATTGAATGATATTTTGGTAGCATTTTTTCTTAGTTCTCTCATGTAGGAAGAACAAAAGAGAAATATTATCCAAAATTTCATTCAAAATCTTTAGCATACCATTTAAATACTACAACTACCTATAGAATTATCTGTAATTTTAAACTATCCAAATTGGACAATCAATTAATCATTGTACATAATTTTCTCATCCATATAATTATATATAATTATACGAATGCCAAAGATTATGTACACTAAACAATTGACGGATCTATCATTATGCAATAAAATAAACAAAAGTAATAAGATATAAATATTCAGAAAATGTTATCCAATAAATTCTACAACATGAATTACATTCATAAATAATTAAGGATGAGCAACAGTCGTAGATCCAATCTCTTGCGCAAACCTAGGTGTTAATCTAGAAATCTAAAAAAAGAATGAAGTAGATGATGGCGACACCTTAGGGCTTAAAGTTGGAACCTTAGAGAGATATATCAAATTCTATTCACATTCATCGAGCTGGCTCGCTTAGAAGCCAAGGAGGCTCCATGCCTGAGACATCCGACTCGGGTCCTCCCCCAGCTGACTCAATCTCGGCTCAAGCCAGCTCGGCTACGTATCCGAGCTGGCTCAGCTGTGTGCCATCCTTTATTCTTGGCTGTCTCTGTCCTTCCCTCATCTTTTTGACTGTCCGTCTTTCACTCAATCTCCATCGTCGGTGAGGTCGGACCCCCTTTTTGATCCCTCTCTCCCTCTCTCGATCTTCCTCGCTAGCAAAGCTGGACCCCCTCCCTCCCTCTCTCAATCTTCCTCACCGATGACGGCGATGAGGCCGAACCCCTCCCTCCCTCTCTCATGCTCTCGATCTCCCTCGTCGGTGAGGCTGGACCCCCTCCCTCCTAATGATGTCGGCGAGGCCGGACCTCCTCCCTCCCCCCTCTCTCTTTCTCGATCTTCCTCACCGATGACGGCGGTGAGGCCGAACCCCTCCCTCCCCTTTCTCCCTCTCCCTTTCTTATTTTTAGATCTCAAAATTGGATCCGGATACCTGGGATCCATTAGGATCTGGGTCTGATACTTTAAGAATGGACCCGTCGAGTACTCGAATTCGGGTCCGATACCAGTAATTAAAATCGAGTCTGAATCTGAATATCCAGATTTTGATCCAAACCCGATCCATTGATAGATCTAGTCCAGTGATTAATAAATAATACTATAAAATTAAAATAAAAATTATACCTATGGCTACAGAGAGGAGGTCGCACCGAAAGCTTCAAGGATCACCGACGACGGCGCTAGAGGAAGATGACGATGCTAGAGATAACCTACGAAACAAGAGAAAGATAGTAAGATAGAGAGAAAAAGAGAAAGAGGAAAGAGAGAGAGGGGGAGAGAGGGAGAGGGGGCTCGGAGGGGCGCCGTGACGGATAGGCTAGGGGAGGGGAGGGCGACCAGGGATGGAGAGGGCAGGGATGGTGGCGACCGAGGATGGAGAGGGCAGGGGGTGGGCGACGGCGATAGGGGATGGGAGGGCAAGTGGTGCGGCGGTCGAAAATGGGGAGAGCATGGGGTGGGTGGCCGAGGATGGGAAGGGCAGGTGGCGACGGTCGAGGAGGGTAGGGGGTGGGTGGCCAGGGATGGGGAGGGCAGGGGTGGTGGAGGTCGGGAATGGGGAGGACATGGGGCGGTGGAGGTCGGGGACAGAAAGGGCGGTGTGGGGGTTGGGATTGGCGGGGAGTGGGCGAAGACCGCCAGGGAGGGGCCGGCACAGAGGGTGGGCGAAGACCGTCGAGAGGCATGGTCGATCGGGGGGGAAGTAGGGGTGGTGCCGATCGGGGGGAAGGACTTGGGTGGAGTCTCACTGATGATAGAGAGGAGGAGAGAGAGCACACGGAAAGAAAAAAAATTTAAGAATTCTTAATCTAATCTATGGTAGCAATTTTCAAACCACTGCCATAGATCTATGGCAGTGATTACTGAAAACTACTGCAATAGATCTACGATGGCAGCGATTTTCTAACCGCTGCCATAGATCTATAGCAGCGATTTTCAGTAACCACTGTTGTAGGTTGGAAATAAATTTTTTTTTTATTTTTTTTAAAATATTTATAATTTTAAAATTTAATACATATCTTCACCGTTCATTATCTAAATAATTACCATTAGAGTATCGTTACAAAAGATCGCCTCGATCCGATGGCCCTTGCTTCATCGATCAAAAAAATTTGATTTCAACGATCACGAACGATGATGCGATGATCTGACAGATAGAGACCTTCGATCGATTCGAAAGTCTACAACGATGATTTTGATGATATTTATAGCATACTATCAAAGTTTCTCTTCAATCGAATATCATTATCATGATCAATTTAGTATGGAATAATTTCGCCCGTTAAATTAGAAACAAGCGATCAAACGGCTAAACGATGTCTGATTATGAGATAATTTTTTAGTTAAATAATCTTTACTATAATTTTAATTATTTTATACAGTGATGATAGTAAAATTTAAATCATTTTCATATGAACTATTCACATTAAACAGTTATTGCAAAAGCATGAGTATAACAACCAATGGAGTTTAAGAATGATTATCAGATGACGTATAGTTTTAGATCATTCTTAGTCTCACGAGTTGAATTTTATAATCACCACCATAAAAAATGATTAAAGTTGTAGCCAAGATCATTTATAATAAAAATTATCTTATAATCGAACACCATCTGATCTCTTGGTCACTCATTTATCATTTAACGCCCAAAATTAACCTATACTAAATTGACCAAGATAACTATATTCGATTGAAGTGATACTTTGATAGTACGCTACAAACATAATCGAGATCATCATTGTAGATTTTTGGATCCATTGGAGGTCTCCATCTATCAGATCATCGCATTATCGTTCGTGGTCATTGAAATCAAATTTTTCTGATCGATGAAACTAGGACCATCGAATCGAGGTGATCTTTTGCGACGATACTCTAATGATAATTATTTAGATAATGAATGGTGAAGATGAAAATTAAATTTTAAAATTATATAATATTTAAAAAAAATAAAAATAAAAATATATGGCAGTGGTTATTTATAATCGCTGCCATAGATCGACTTATAGCAGCAGTTACAAAAAATTGCTGCTATAGATCCGACCTATGGCAGCGATTACAAACCTATCTATGGCAGCGGTTACAAACCTATGGCAGTAGTTTTTTATAACCACTATTATAAGTCCGACCTATGGCAGCGATTTCTTTTAACCGCCATCGTAAATTCTATTGCAGCGGTTTCGAAAATCGCTGCCATAGTATGCACTGCCGTAGGCTCTTTTTGTAGTAGTGACATATTTTGAGATCACTTATTGAATGCTATTCCTACCACACTATCAGGCTAATGATCTATTTCAATATGGCCGTTAGTAATTGTAATCATGGATTGGTCTTGTATCAGTAAAATGACATAATGATTACCATGATTTATTATTAATGGTCATATTTGTTGGATTATTGTTGAGATGTTATCTCAGAACCTTTTTTTTTAAAAATGTGGCCACATCGGTATCTTTTTTTTGTCTATCTGAGATTCGATTTTATTACTATTTAAAAAAAAACTATAATTAATATTGCTCAAGTGGGAGAATGTTAGAAAAGTTTTATTAAAATTTGAGCTTTTATTAATTGTATGATTTTTATTTAATAAAATCAAGTTGTGACATGGTCCAATGAGATCAAATTATAGGCTGGTTGTGATCATAAAATCAAAAGTCCAATGCACTTCTTATTTAAAGCCTGGTTGGATGGTAAGTATGGGCTATTGGATTTTTATTGGGCCCGTAATAGAAGGAACCAGTAAACCATTATAACTAGGCTAGGTCCCTTCTACAAAACCTAATTTTAAATGCTTGCCCCATTGATAGCCATCATTAGAGAGAGATTTATGGAGAAGAAGACCGCACACTAAATATACATTTATGTATTCCATAATGGCGCAAATAGGTATTTTTTTTAATCTTTGATTAATTATTTCGATGTTCTAATAATCATGCATTTGATCCTATTAAAAATTATTTTACAAATTCATCTAAAAATTGGAAAGCATATGCACGTCATTCGTTTGAAATTTTGTATTTTCAAATTAATGTGAAATTTTCAAACTATATTCATAGAGAGGGACATGATAGTTTTTTCAGCAACTATGACTTCTTTGCCACCACCATGCTTTAGATCCTGGACCTGTCACACGTAGACAGGATTGCTAACTAGGTTAGCTTAGACTAATTTCATGTTAAACTTTATCTTTGGGAGTGTTAAAGAAAACTTAATATAAATCCAGATTTTTATAAAGTAATGTTGGAAAATCCACAAAAATTAAAGCTCTTAGGATCAATCACGTGTTTCCCACTTCTAAAAGGCTCTTCAGGTCATATGTATAATTACAATGGAAAGTATAGGAATAAGCTTAAAGAGAATACTCTTTATTGTCTCCCTCTTCTTTGAAAAATTTCAGATGTTTTTTCTACTGGCAGTGTTTTTGATGTGAAAAATTCTTGTCTAAAAAAGAAATGAGATAACATGAGAGAGGGAGAAGGAGAAACTATCCAGTTGTTTCTTTCTCCTCTAGCTAATTCCTCTAATAATAGCACCAGCTCCCTAAGAATCCCTAAGGACATCCCTGGGGCTATCTCATGTGATAACCATCATGCAATGCTCCTTATATATAGCAGGGAGAGGAGAAAAGAGCGAGATAGAGAGAGAATACCCGACCGTGCTTTCCCTAAACCACTCATTTAACAATTCAATCTCTTCTTCTTTGCATGTTCTTTGCTTGCATACCTACGTCAAAACCCACCTAACCCAGGACCTCCCTCAATCTCTGATCCACGATCTTAGGCACTCCACTGCATATCGGAGTCTTAAACGAAAGAAATTTTTAAATAAACTTAGTCTACCATACATACTATAGATAAGATTAATGAAAAAAAAAATTACATTAATATTTTAAATTAAAAAATTCTGCTGCATTGAGATGGTTGTAGAATTTTTCAATTTAGAATGCTCAGATGATTTTTTTTTTTTAATTTGGATTTATTTATGGTACATATGATAAATTAAATATATCCAAAATTTTTTCTTTAAATGAGCAGAGAATAGCGAACCCCAACGCTAGCCAGTGCGGACTTCGATCCAAGGCATGCCTGCATGTTTGCCCTTCACCGAGCCATCCGCATCTCAGTGGGTCGAGGCAGGCGACGATGAGTCCACTGGAGGTCCAGCGCAGGCCGCACACGTGGACACCAACTAGCTCGCCACCACTTCATCCCACGCCTCCATTTCGCCCAATGAAGTCGGGACGTACGGCTGTCCTCATATACTTTTCTATACGGCCTTGCTTCCACATAGAACTTTTATGAGGACCCCTTACGTTGTCCACAGAGAAATTTGTACGCCATTTCGCATAGAAATTCTATGACAATATCGCATTCCGATGGTTTGGACTCATGTTCACATAGAGATTTTACGCATGCGCAATGAGATCTGTATTACTGCTTAGATAAGCCATGACGCTCTTTGGTGCAATTTTCTTTCGCATATAGAATGCGACCATTAAATAATTATATTTTTTAAGTTAGAAAAACATGTACGCATCCCAGAGACGAGAATTTATATGGCTTCGGATGCTCTCAGTCCCGACCTGACGTAACCTGGAGACGGTGTGGGTCTCTCCCTAAACCGTGCATGGTTGGCATGGCTATCATAATTAGATGGACCTACCAGCCCGCCGGCATCTATATTTGGCGTAGTCGCATTTAATTTTGGGCATCGAGACAACCATAGGACGCCGTGGTTGGGAGGCAAGTCTCTCCTGTGATCAACTCGTAACCGGCCAGTTGCGTGACGAAGCTTGCTTGGCTTCTCTTACGTCAGCCATATATGATCAAGAACACTTTCTGGACCATGAATGAAAGAGTGGCTTTAAAGCTTAAGGAATTTGGACATGAGATAATCTCTTTGGACTCGGACCCAACTCTGTCACCCTAGCCCGTGTCCATGCCTTTTGTGTTAAGAGGAGGAATAGTCCTGGGGACATGATGGGGTGCAGGTTGCTCTCTTCGTTTTATTTTGATTCATGTGTGGATTGTTCTCCTCCTTTCTTTTGTTTTGTTGATAAAAGATTATTTTTTGATAACTTTTTTTTTGCTAGACTAACAATCAGGCATGAACAACATGCATTTAACAATAAATAATAATAATAATAAATAATAAAATAAATTATCTAAATCTTTCTAAATTTAGATATAAATTATATTTATATTTAGAAGTTTAAAAAATATACCATAATATTTTTTTGATTTATTTTTAATCTATAAAAATTTTCGTCGGCATGAGTTAAAATATAGGTTAAAAATAAACCTCAAGAATATAATATTATATTTTTCAAACTTTTGAATGTAAGTATAATTTATACCTAAATTCAGAAAGATTTTTATAATTTATCCTAAATAATAGATAATAAATTAATTATATTTATATTTTTTAAATTTTTAAATATTAAAATGAATATAAATGAAATAAATAATATCAAGTTTAAAATATGGAATAAAAATGAAAAGTGATGAAATAAGAAAACTTGTCAAAAAGTAGAAAGGATTGCAACAAACTAATGATTAAATATATATTAAACCAAGATAAAATAATTAATAATTAAAAATAAAATTAAACTAAAAATATAATAATAAAATATAATAATTATAAATAAAATTACATCAATGTAAACTATAGGATACATAAGAAAGTTTTGATATAAAATACAAAACAAGATACTAATATAAAAATAAAATTTAATCAAAATTATAAAGAAAATATAAGTTATATGAACAAATTAATCCCAAATCCTAGAGTTCAATTGGCTTGACATGTCTAAGAGAAGCTATGTAGATGAGAGGCGTACAAATAAAAAGAGATATATGTGAATTAAAAATTTAATTTCTTAATTGTATTTGTCAAAATAATAAAAAAAATTAGAAATTATATGAAAAATTAATCTTGAGTCTTAGAGTTCAATCAAATGGAGATGTCTGAGAGAAACCATGAAAATGAGAAATAGAGGCATGGAAATAAAAGGAGACATATCTGGATTATATATTTAATTTCTAAATTGAAGTTGTCATAGATGTTCATGATGAAGAGAGGGACTAAGGATATTCTGATTGTAAAAATTGATTTACGAAATCTAACAAGAGTAATATATATCTCCCTTCTAATTATATATATCTATATCTTGCACAAATAGAGTCATATTTAACCAAATTTTTGCTTGTAGAAATTATGATCAAGGAGATTGTAGTTCATGCAAAAGTAAATTTTATGAAAAATTTTAAATATCATTCAAATAAAAAAAATATAAATATTGTACCTTGTTATAGTTCTAATTTCTAATAAAAGTAGAAGAAAAAGGATGCTAAGCATACATAAAGGACTTTTTAGCATCGATGGAAGGGTCAAAATAGTACTACATTAGCTCTAAATAAAAAAGAGGAGTTTGCAAGTCTAAATTGCAAGATGGATTGGGGTTGCTTACATTAACAAGATTATTGCGGTCAATCTACTTGCGCTTGCGACTGAATGCTGAAAAATCTGCAAAGACAAGTTCACACTGACCGAAGTAGACTCCGATGAAAATTCTTCGATGCTTAAGTTAATAGAGTGGACTGATCGAACAAGAATCTGAGAGCAAAGTAACAGAGATTGCTCTAAAAGTATTAGATCTCTCCTAACTGATCAGGTTATCTTCTTTTTATAGATATCGAAGTGATAACCGCTAAGCATGTGGGTCCCTCTTTTTTTGGAATAGTGTGATTGTAGGTAAGTGATTAAAATTAACTATCCACTAATTATCATTGCCCGCTCTTCTCGAGGGCAGTTTTATAGGATCGATCGAAAGTCAGATAGATTATTTGGAAAGCTCCTATCAATCAGTCGGCTAATTTAGGACCGACCAATCATCGATTGATCGGTTGATTCTATGTCGATCGGTTGTCAGTCAGTTGATTAGGACTGATCGATTATCGATCGATTGGCTAGTTGACTCTATGCCGATCGATTGACGATTGATCGGAAGACTTAAGATCGAACAATGATCGATTGCATGGCTCGAGAAAGGATGGCTGACAGCTATCCAAATGATTTCTGATCGATGGTTAGTCGATTTTGTTGAACTGTATGCTGATCAGATGGTAATGCATCGACATTTCCATCGTTGTGTCGACGAATGTCCATCGAAAATCGATGATTAGTTGGCCACAATGTTGGTGAATCGGGCGGCAGAGTAACATCTTCCAACAGTTGCCCCCCACGTCCAAGTCCGGTGCGATGATTTAACATCTTGTCTTAATGCACCGAATGCAGGGGGTTAACACATGGCGTCACTTTGAATTTCATTCTCCCGCCTATCATTACTGATCACCACGGTCTTCAATAAATTTATTGTCTGGCGCTTCGGAGATCTCAATGATCATCTCAATGGACGCCATTAGCAGTCTCAAGGCTTGAGGGATTTGACGTTCGATCGTCTCCGGCTGACATAAGTCAGTATCTGATGAGACTTCTGCACATCTCGACCGTCGATGGGTCCTATATATATTAGACCTCCTAAAGGTTTTTCCTCTGTCACTTTCAACAGCAGTAACTTTTGAAAAGTCTGGTTGTTCTCTCATCTTTTAGCTCTCAGGTTCAAAGTTCGAACCATTTTTCTTGATATCTTTTTGCTTCTTTCTATTTATTTTGTTGAGTTGTATGCATGGCTGATCGTGGTAGTTCATCACGAGGTCTGATAGTTAAAACTTCCACACTGACAACGTCGATTATGGAGCAACTTTGGGATCAGTATCAGATCCTGGAGGATTTTTGGTTGTTGGTTTTCGATCCCGACGGTCGGGTGAACTCATCTTCGTTGAGTTTTATAGCCTTTTATTTAGAAAAATCTTAGGTCAGGCCTTAGGTTCCCCATTCCGGAGTTCCTACGAAACATTTTTGACTATTATAGGATTTGTTCGGCCCAGCTAGCATCGAACTCCATTTAGCTTTTGGTTTCTTTTGCTTTATTGTGTCGGTTAATTCCGACAATTTCTCGACTTTCTTTGTTTAGATCTTTCTTTGCCCTTCGACCCCATCCAAAGGCCGACGGATGGAGGTATTTCGTCCCAAGGAAGGGGCTTTCTTTCATCACTGATCTTCCATCATCCATCCACAATTGGAAGATCCAATTTTTCTTTGTTTCTCCTCCTTCTTCCTGGGGCTTTCCATTAGAGTGGGGAGAGCCAAATATCCTTTCGAATGAGAAGTTGAGTGGACCCAACTGATCAAGAGGATTTTTTTCGACTAAAGGATATGAGGGTTTCCCCGTAGAAGGAGCTGATTACCGAAGAATCACTATATGATGCCAAACTTGGTCCGGCATCATCCGTAGGTATATGTAGTGTCTGTAGTTTTATCTTTTCTATCGTTCAATTGGTTTTCGATATTGATCTAACTTTTTTTTTTGCTTTGTAGGGATGCATCTTCCTGTTAGAATTTCTATGGAGGAAGTTCACCAATTTGCTACTCGAAAGAGAGTAGCACCCGGCATCAGTTCATCGCACATGCCGAAGAAGAGTCGAGTAGCTGGCCCTTCAATCATCTTCGATTTCATTGATGTTCCACTGGTAGCACCTCCCATCGTCGCTCTACATGCTTTGGTGGCCACTGCATCTTCTGAAGCCCCTCTAATCGTTACGCGGTCGGAGGAGGACATCATCATCATCAATGCACCGACCGTCGCTCCTGTATCGAAAGCTCAATCGCCCATTACTATGCCCATCCCATGATCAACTCCAGTTCATCAGGGGTATTCATCATCTTCATCCACACTTGAGTGGATGTTGATACCTCTCGAGTAGTTATCCGCCAAAAGGAAAGGGAAGATGCTGATTTCTTCTTCACCAATTGGAAGTGACGCTTCTAGCCGAGGATATATGGATTCTGAACAAATTGACATGCGGGTCCTAAAAGTCGGGTCAGCACTTTCTGACCCTCAGTTGGCAAGGGACTTGGTCCGCGCCATTCTTCTCTCGATTGATCGAGAGTATAGAAGAAGTTGGACTTTGGCCGAATTGTTCGGCTTATTCTATCCGACTTTTATTGGGGTAAGTCGGCCATCCATTTTGCCTCCCCTTTTTTTTGACTAATTCATTTTGTTTCCTTTGAATAGTGGGCTCACGATATGGCCAAACTTGAGTCAGTCTATTGTAAAATGGCTGCTTTTCGGTGTGCATGTTTCGACTCTATATCGGCCGCAAACGTTGAATGTGATTCGGTGGTCCATCGGTTGGAGCAGTTGCAAAGGGATGTCGCCGCTTGGGAGAATACTTTGTCTGAGAAAGTCTTCCATCTTAGGGTCGAGCTTGGATCGACCAGGTCCGAACTTGAGTCGATTCTGTCCAATCTTAAGTCAGCTCAAGAGAAGGTGATGGCCCAGAAAAATTGCACTAAAATGAAGAAACGCACGATGGAAAAATTGAAGAAGGACCGCGATAATTGAGCCAAAGAGGTGGAGGATTGTCGTCAAAAATGGCAGTCTATCAATGAAGAGGCATCTTCGATCAAGGTGGAGATCCAAATTCTACGATAAGATCTCGATCGAACGAAAGAGCTGGGCATCGAGGAATTCAAGATCTCGTCTGACTTGAAGATCTTGATCCTTCAAGGAAGTAAAGCTTCCTATTGGATCGGGTTCGGTGATGGTCGGGATGCAGTTCAGCAGCTTTTTTCTGACCTTGACCTCAGCAGCATCGTCGCCTCGGACATTGAAGAAGAGGAAGAGGGAGGCGACGATGGATCACCCGTGGGCCCGACGGACGATGGTGCTTCCGCCACTGCCTTTGTTCCAATTGAGTTAGTTGTTCCCACAGCTTCCACGACTTCGATCGAGGGTACATTTGATCCTTCTACATTGATGGCTTTGGCTCCCCCGTCGGCTACTGAAGTTCCATCGGAGGGCCAAGGAACTGCTTCGATCGAACTCGTTCCATCGACGGATGCTGTGCCGACGATCGAAGTTGTGACCATTCCTGATCAACCTTTGGAGCAGTCGGTTGTCAAGTAGATTTGCATTTTGCTTTCTTTTGAAACTAATAGTTCAAATTTTGTAAGGACTAACAGTCCATGTTCTAACTTCTCTTTCACAGTAATGAAAGCTTTGTTTATATTTATCTTTTGTTGTGCAAATTTGTCTTCCATCATAATTGCAAATACTTTAATTAAGTGATTGTTAACCGTTCTTCTATCGATTTTATTTAACCAACCATCGGCTAGCTTTTAAATCGACTTAGAATTAGATTTTTTAACTAGCCAATACTTAGTCATTTATTGAGATACTCATAAGTCGAGGACAAGTCAATCCTGAGTTAGTTTTTAATCGAGTTTTAGTCAATTTTTTACCAACTCATATTGAATCGAAGTGCTTGATGATCGAGTATAAGCCGACCATGGATTGATTTTTAATCAATCTTTGATCAATTTTTATCATCTGACATTTGATCAATTTGCAGGAGTGCACGATGATCAAGTGCGAGCCAAACGTCCTTCAATTTGGCCATGGCCAAATCGGTTAGGATTGTGTTCTTTACTAGCCAGGGCAAACCAACTAGTTCACAATCAAAAGTTTTATACTTTTCTTTCTTTATCATTTGTAAAAAAGTTATGCATCGACATCATTTGTTGGTCAACCAGTCGGTAGTTTCACTGTAGGAAGCCGATCACGTGGTCGGTTTGTGATATCCGACCAAAGGTTGCTAAAACATCGATCGTCGATCATTCTTTATCGATCGATTGTTGAACTTTGCTAAGTGGAAGAATGTCGATAGTCCGTCGGTTATATTGTTTGATCGACAGATGATTGATCAGATTTTTCTTCATTGCTTTTGAGTTTGTGCCGATTCTTGTCCGATTAATTCATCCGATTTTCAACCGACCAATAAGTCGGTCAATCGATCGTTGATCATGAGGGAAACATCTTTGCAGAGGACTTCATAAAAATTTCACTCTTTATGTTTGTTCAAAGTACATGGAGCTGTTCTCATTGATAGTATACTTTAAAATTATCAACATTCCACATTCAGGAGATTTCAATTTCATCGAGTATTTCGAGTCGATACACTCCAGGTCGAAAAATTTCTGTCATCCAGTAGGGTCCATCCCAGTTTGAGGATAGCTTTTCTTGGTCCAGTAGCTTGGATACCTCCGCCTTCCGAAAGACTAAGTTTTTCGAGCAAATCTTTTTTAGTTTAACTCTTCTATTATAGTATCTTGCGACTCGCTATTGGTAAGCAGCCATTCTGAGTTGTGCCTATTGCTGAACTTCAAGTAACAGATCTAGGTCAACCCTTCGGCAATCCAAATTACTTGATTCGTCATACTTTTTCACTCTCATTGATGGTAGTTCGACTTCCACAAGTATCATTGCTTCAGTCTCGTACGATTGGTTAAAGAAAGATTCGTCCATCGAGACTCGCGGGGTGGTTCGATATGCCCATAATACCGAAGATAATTCTTCCACCTAGAGACCTCTTGCCCCGTTGAGCCGAGTTTTCAAACCATGGAGGATTGTTCGATTCGTAACTTCTACCTTTTCATTTGACTATGGATGACCGATGGATGTCAGCTTGTGCGTGATATGGTATGTTATACAGAAGTGTTTGAAATTTTGATTGTCGAACTATCGACCATTATCGATTATGATTATATGCAGAAGTCCGAACCTATAGATAATAGATTTTTGAATGAAATCCTCCATCTTGATTTCTATAATCTGTGCCAAAGGTTCAGCTTTCATCTATTTTGTGAAATAATCGATGGTGATGACCAAAAATTTTCTTTACCCGGATGGTGGAGGGAAAGGATCAAGTATATTGATTTTTCACTGCGCAAACGGCCATGGCACTATGATCGATGTCAATTTCATCATCGGCTATCGTTGGATATTGGCATATCTCTGGCATGGCTCGCATCTTTGGACGAACTTAGCTGCATCTATCTGCATTGTCGGTCAATAATACCCTTATCGGAGGATCTTGTAGGCGAGGAATTTGCCTCTAAGATGGTTCCCACAGATCCCTTGGTGGACTTTTCGGAGTGCATAGTTGGCATTAGTAGGTCCAAGGCACTTGAATAATGGAAGGAAGAAAGATCGCTTATAGAGTCGTCCGTCCATCATGACATATTGCGAGGCCGTCCATCTTAAATATTTTGCTTCAGATGGATTATCGGATAGGATTTCTTCGATCAGGTACCTGATAATTGGATCCATCCAACTCGATGCATCATTGATCTATAATACTTCTTCCATCCTTTCGATACTTGGCACGTCGAGGTATTTGATGTAGGTTCGGCCAAGTTCGTTAGGAGTGGTGATGACGAGTCAGGAGAGTGCATTGGCCTGAGCATTCTTTGCTCTAGAAATGTGTGTGATGTCGAAGTATTTGAAGGTAGAAGTTTAATTTTGATCTTCTCCAAATACTTTTGCGTTGTTGGATCGCGAGCTTCGAAGTCACCATTAACTTGTCCCATGATGAGTTGAGAGTCAGTGAATATTTTTAGTTCTTCGATACTGAGCTCCCTGACGATTTTCAAACCGGCTAGAATAGCTTCATATTTGACTTGATTGTTCAAAGCTTTAAAATTAAACTGAAGGGCATACTCGATGACTATTCCATCGGTACTTGCCAAGATGAGTCCCGCACCGCTTTTGAGAGTATTTGACGTTCTGTCAATGTGTAACACCCAAGCTGACTTATGATTGATTTTAGAAATATTTCCTACCGACTTGTGAGTTGTTTCCTCCTGATCGACCTTATCGTCCGAAATGGTACATTCGACGATGAAATCGGCTAAAACTTAGGCTTTCATCGATGGATGAGGGTGATATTGGATGTCGAATTTATTGAGCTTTATCATTCATTTTGCCATTCTGCCCGAGGTATTTGGTTGATGCAGAATCGACTTTAGAGGTTGGTTGGTTAAAACGTGCATTGTGTTGGCTTGGAAGTAGGGCCAAAGCCATTGCGTTTAAATAATCAAGGCGTAGATCATCTTCTCTACTTTTGAGTATTGGGTTTCAACATTATGGAGCACCTTACTTACATAATATATGGGATGCTGTACCCGACTTTCATCTTCTTTGATCAAAATCGAACTAACAACTTCATCGGATGTGGCTAGGTATAAGTATAGGCATCCTCCTTCCATCGGCTTTATGAGCAATGGAGGAGTCATCAGGTATTTCTTCAACTCTTCAAAGGATCGTCGGCATTCGTCAGTCCATGCAAAATTTTTAATCTACCATAGAGTTTTGAAGAAAGAAAGATATCTTTCGACGGACTTAGAGATAAACTGGTTGAGCATGGCAATTTTTTCGTTGAGTTGTTGCACCTTCTTCTTAGAAGTTGGATGTTTCACATCAATAATTATCTTTATCTTCTCAGGATTTACCTCAATTTCTTAGTATAAAATAAGAAAACCAAGGAACTTTCTGGTTGTTACTTTAAAGAAATATTTGATCGGATTTAGCTTCATCCGATGTCGTCGGAGCGTATTGAAAGCCTCTTCTAACTCTTGAACATGGTTCCGACTTTGAGTATTTTTACCAGCATATCGTCGACATATACTTCCATGTTTCGTCCAATTTGCATCTTGAAAATCTTATTTATCAATCGTTGGTAGGTTGCTCCTACATTTTTGAGTCAGAATGGTATAACTTTATAGTAATAAATCTCTTTGTCTATGATGAAGATAGTATGTTCTTCATCTTCGGATGCCATTTGGATCTAGTTGTAGCCCGTAAAAGCATCCATAAAGCTCAAGAGCCAATGTCCCAATGTCGCATCGACCAGCTGATTGATTTTTGAAAGCAAAAAATTTTCTTTCGGACATGTCTCGTTCAGATTAGTATAGTCAATGCAGATGTGCTATTTTTTATTGGCTTTTCTTACCATGACAACATTGGCAAGCCAATTGGGGTAATGGGCATCTCTAATGAAGTATATCATGAGAAGTTTGTCTACCTCTTCGTCGATGATCTTTTGTCGCTTGGGAGCGAATGGTCATTTTTTTTGTCTCACCGTCTTGACGTTCAGATTAATATTCAGTCGGTGAGTAATTATTTTTGGAGGTATGCCTGGCATGTCGGTTGCCGACCAAGCGAATACATCAACATTGACCCTTAGCAACCGAACTAGCTGTTTATGCTCTATCACCTGAAGGTGCGATCCGATTTGAACAACCTTAGTCGTGTCGTTCTCTTACAGCGGGATGGAGACCAACTATTCAACCGATTCACCTTGCTTTTCATCTTCCCATCGATCAAGTCCTTCCAATGCTGAAGAGCCTTTCGGCTTATTCTTCTTTGCAGTAATTGTGAGGCAACATCGAGCGATTTGTTGGTCGCCTTGCATCTTTTCGACTTCGACCTTGATCGAAAATCGGATCAATAAATGGTATATCGATACTATCATCTTGAGGGCATTGAGTCCTGATCTTTCAAGTATGGCGTTGTATGCTGATGAAACTCTAATGACCATGAAATTTAAGACGACAGTGCTTTGATGAGGTTCTATCCCTGCGGTCAATGGGAGATCTATTTCTCCCTCAACATCGATGGCATCTCCTATAAATTCGATTAAAGGGATAGGAACTCTTCGAAGGTGCTCCATCGATAATTTCATTCGAAAGAAAGTAGAGTAAAATAAAAATTAGTCAAACTTTAATTATCGATGAGGATTCTCTTTACATCATAGTTTGCCATCGTTGTCGAGACGATGACAGCATCATCATAGAAAGTTTGAATTTCTCTTACATCATCATCCAAAAAAGAGATAGATTTATCGGATCGTCATTTCTTGATCGATCCTTCATCAGATGTTGCCCCCTAGCTCTTGATTGCCCAGAAATCATGTTGATCACCCTAATCGTCAGTCGATTTTGCTGAATCTCCTTCAATGCTGGTGGTTGATCGGCATAGGGCTGAGTTGGATGATCAAACCGATATTTGGCAAGATATCCCTGCTAGATGAGAGCCTCAATCTCATTCTTTAATTGAAAGCATTGTTCAGTATCATGACCGTAGTCACGATGGAATCGACAGTGCTTCTTCTTATCATTCCCTCGATTCTTCATCGATGGGGGTCAACGAAGGTAATTCTTTCCCTCGATCTCTATCAAGATTTGCGCATGCGGTGTGGAAAGGAGAGTATAAGTATCGTACTGACTTTTTACATTAGTTGGTACTGGATTCAGTCGAGAGAAGACTATTTCTCTATTTGAAGTTGGCTAGTTTAGTCCAACAGGAATGTCATTCTTTCACTATTTTTTCTTCTTCTGATCCTTTTCGTTTGATTGACGTCGGCCAGAAGTGCCTTCTTCTATGTGAATATACTTATCCGCGTGCTCCAAGAGCTTAGGATAGGTCCGAGGGTGGTTCTTGTCTAGCGAATAAGTGAATCGAAAGCTCCACAGATCCTGCTTCATGGTCCAGATGGCCACATCCTCATTGAGATTTCGGACTTCAAGCGTGACGGCGTTAAAATGCACCATGAAGGCCCGAAGAGTCTCTCCCTCTCCTTGTTTGATCAAGAAGAGGGTGTTTGAAGTTTGTGGCATCCTTTTGCTAGTGCTGAAGTGAGCCATGAAGGAGTTCTCGAGCTATTCAAAGAAATTAATGTTTTTCAGCTAAAGTCCAAAGTACCAGGCTTGAGCAACTTCTCGAAGGATGGTCGAAAAGCCAATGCACATGAGGACGTCATTCGTCTCCTGGATCATCATGAGAGCCTTATAGCTCTGAAGATGATCGACTGGATCGGTGGAGCCATCATATGGCTCTGCTTGTGGCATCTTGAACAGTGACGAAATTAGCTCGTTTAAGATGCATGAGGAGAAAGGAGGAGCGGTCTGGGTATGAAGACCGTCGGAGGACCCTCCTGTTGCGTCCTCCTGGATCCGAATCAGCCGACGGTTGATTTCTTTGAGCTTTTGCTCATGGTCATCGAATCATCGTCGATGAGATGTTCCAGGCATCGATTCTCCTAAAGAACTAGTGGAGGAGGAGGTGGTCGAGTTCCAAGGCCGTTGCTCCTTATGTAGACTCCGATTAGCGGACGAAAAAATGGAGCATCATTACCAAAGAGGAGATGGGATTTCCATTCGATGGAAACGTCGAGATGGTCATTTCGGTGAGGGGATGGCATAGCGCCTCGAGATGCGGCAGTTGTGCCTAGATGGTATAGCTCACATCGTTGGACCTTTCACTGCCGCATGCGGTTGCTAATGGAGGCTGTGAACAGCTTCCATTAGTATTCGAACCTACTGCGTCAATGTAGCCAGGTGCTGGGCTTGTGCGTCCGTCGTTATTGCTGGATGCGAAGAACTTGGTTCCGTCATTGATGGCGGTGGAGGGAAAAGTGCTTCTTGCTAGGATGACTGTTGGGCAGAGCTGGATGAGTTTTGAATATGAGTCTTGCCAATTATAATGTTTGATCCTAGATTTTCTCCCTACTTGGTGCGTCAATTTATTGCAGCCAATCCACTTATGCCTGCGATTGAACGCCAGAGAACCTGCAAAGATAAATCTACACTGATCAAAGTGGGCTCCGATGGAGACCCTCCAATGCTTAAATTAATAGAGTGGACTGGTCGATCAAAAATTTGAGAGCAAAGTGATAGAGATTGCTCTAAAAGTATTAGATCTCTCCTAACTGGTCAGGTTATTTTCTTTTTATAGGTGTCGGAGCGATAATCACCGAACACGTAGATCCATCTTTTTTGGAGTAGTATGATTGTGGATAAGTGATTAAAACTATCCACTAATCATCGTTGTCCGCTCTTCTGGAGAATAATTTTGTAGGACCGATCGAGAGCTAGATAGATTATTTAGAAAGCTTTCGTTGGTCATTCGGCTAATTTGGAGTCGATCGATCATCGATTGGTCAGTTGATTCTGTGCCAATCAGTTGTCAGTCAGTTGATAAGGACTGATCGATTATCGATCGATTGGCTAGTTGACTCTATTCCGACATATCATCGATCGATCGAAAGATTTGAAATCGAATAATGATCGATCGGATGACTCGAGGACGGGCGATTGATAGCTGTCCAAATGATTTCTGGTCGATGGTTAGTCGATTTTATTGAAATTTACGTCTATCGAATGATAATGCATTGATATTTTTATCGTTGTATCGATGGATGTCCATCGAAAATCGATGATCAATTGGCCACAATGCTGATAAATCGGATGGCAAAGTAACATCTTTCAACAAAGATGATGATAAAATTATTTTTGATTCTTCAAAGAACTAAAATTGATTTGGTAATACAAAATTAGGTTTCGATATCTAGATGAACTTTGCATCAAACTGTATTACCTAATTTCTCTCAAATTAAAATATATATTTTATAAAAATACTGCCTAAAATATAAAGTTTTATATTTGTCAGCTTATTTTAAATTTTAAGTATCATCGACCCTACATTAGCACATGAGTCTACTGTATCCTCCCATTATTTCAAATCTTTTGCAAGAGCTTACCACAACACCTAGATATAACATTAAATTAAAAAATTAATAGTTTCGACAAATTATACTTCATGATTGAAGCATATTAGTCCAAAATGGGTCAGCAATCTTTGTAAACCAAAAAATTGGTTATTTAATTAGCTGACAATTGTTTCCATGCATATATATATATATATATATATATATATATTGTAATGTCTCACCTAAATCATTTATGATGTTAGCTTGTTGGTTTGATATGATCTCATATCCACTCGCCAACGTCACCACTTTGGACATGGGTGCGATCATTCGAGGCAATAATATCATATCACGCAGGCTAAGTAAAAGACGTAACTCCGCCACCGTGCAAAGTTGCATTGACATCACCCTCTAAGTGGCAGCCTTGCGACAGCAGTGACATCGAGCGAGAACGCGCAGGAAACTTTGTCTTTTATACCCAAAAGTGCGTCAGCCATGAATTAGACGTTACTGTCCTGTTGCGTCATATTGAAGGAGCTGCCACCTTCCCTCGACGTGATCCGCCGTCTCGGGAGGCGACCAGCAATGTCAGGTGAGTTTTTTTTTCTTCACCTAATATTATTTTTTATAAAAAAAATCTTAAAAATAAACCAAGCTTCAAATTTAGATAATTATCTTAAAAATTTAAAAAATATTAATTAACTATCAAAACTTTAAATTTATTAAAATATATTTCAATCATCTATTTAAATTTTAATATCATTAATAAAATAAGAAAAAGATAAAAATATCTTTATTTTAGAAATATTATTATTTATCATTTACTAATCTACATAAATATCAAAATATTTTATTCTCTAAATCCTAAACCCTAAACCCTAAATCCTAATTCATTCATTTGCATAAATTTTGAAGTGCTACGTCCTTCGTCATTCATTTGTAAGCATAAATTTTGAAGTCCGTATGTATAATTCTTAAATAATTTCATTCTTTGTCATTGATTTATCTGCATAAATCATAAATTTTAAAGTACTTCATCTATGACCTATTCATCTACATAGATCTTGAAGAATTTCATCGTCTACAATCCATCTTTTATTATTCATCCATCTATATGAATTTTAAAGTAGTTTATCCTTTGTCATCCATCTGTTTATACAAATTTTAAAGTGGAATGTCCTCTATCATCTATCTATTTGCATATATTTTAAAGCACTCTATCTTTCATCATTCATCAATTTACATATATCTTAAAGTATTTCATTCTTTATCATTCATCTATCTGCACAAATCTCAAAATTTTTCATCAATTATAATTCATATGCTTGTAAAGATTTTAAAGCATACCATCCTTATCATTATCTACTTGTACGGATAACAAAGCATTCCACCATTGATCATTCATCCATGATCTTAAAATATCATAGCTTTTCTCATCCATCCATTTGTATAAATTTTAAAGAACAAAATTGTTTACCCACGGGCATGAAAGAGCTACTTTCCTCTCTTTTCAATTTCTCCCTCAAAATAAAAGTCCCTTCGTAAGTTAGTGGGAAGAATAGTTATAAGGTTTTATAAAAAATTAAGCTATCAAGTGATATGTGACAATATTCTCTAATGTAGACAATTAAGCTATTTTGTAACAATTTTAAAATTTTAAGATATAATTGATACATTTTAAATCTTTAGGATTCAAATATAAATGAATCGAATATGAAGGGGTATATATATTTATAGAAGCAGACTTAGATAAGATCGATCAGATTTGGGTCCAGATTTAATTAGATCAAAACTAGGTACAATGAAGGTTCTACATTAATAATCCAAACCATTGATGTGATCCACTGCCTCAAAATTACTTATACAAAAGAAAAAATCATATAATTTGAAAATTTCTAATTTATACATCAAGTAATTAAAAAATATATTTAATTTTATTTTATTTATATTATCTAATTTTTAACTATCTAATGCATAGACTTGAAATTTTTAAATTATATAATTTTTTGTATGCAAATATAGTACGTCATATTCAATGCCTTGCATCATTGATATAGAATCTCTATTATACAAATTTGATCTGATCGGATTTGAGTTCAAATTCGATCAATTTAATTTTAGACTGATTCATATATATATATATATATATATATATATATATATATATATATATATATATATATATATATATATATATATATATATATATATATATATATATATATATATATGTGTGGCTTTTGTCTCTTAGCTAAAAAATGATGTTGTTACTGTGATGATTTCTGAAAAGGAAGCGGCCGCTAGATTTTATTGATGATGCGGGTAGTCGGTTTCATCCCGCTCACCACGGTGATGCATTTAAAAAAAAAAAGGAAGACAAATGCACGTGTATTTGCTTCACGACGGCAAAAACTGCCAAGTACCACATTACTTGTTCGAGTTAGATTGTCCATGCCCACGAGATAACGTTTTTTTTATGCGTTTTATTGACCGCAGTTGCCGTTAGTCGTGTTCGAACTCTGAATTAAAGCGAACCAATCACTTTCGTTTAAAACAACCACGCCTCCCATCCTATATATTTTGACATCCATGCATGCATATCGTTGTCGTATATACTCTTCTTTGTTTCGACTTGTTTGTTTTTGTGGTCTATCCTCTCTACCTCTATTCAACTAAGGTTTTATCATCCAAGAGCGTTGATAGAAGAATATGAAGGACAAATAGATAGCATGAAGATTGGGAGAAAAAGAACTCGTTTTGGTTTTTACAGCTTAAACTAAGTATGATTTAAGTAATTATAATTATATGATTACAATTGGCATATCGTATGCTATCATAATTCATAAATTCACAAAAAGCATAACCAATCACATTAACAAAAAAAGAAGCTTGGCACATTTTGAAGAGCACACATTCAAATCTGAAAATCATTACGAATATAAGGTATTTGAGAATTAAAATAATCAAATATTTGTAATTTTATATATGATCAATGGATTAACTTTATTAGTTTTGTTGGGGATAAATCCCGCTCCTGCCGAAGCCCGGCCCGACGCTCAGCCCAATGTAACCAGTAGCCGCTGAAGAGCTTTAGCGCCGGGCGCCAGGCCGAGCCCCTACCACGGCCGAACTGCCTAGAGGCCGAACTCCCCTGCGCCAAGCTCCGGGCCGAACTCCTTCGGACTTCCCACGGCCGAACTCCTTCGGACCGACCCCAGGCGAGCCCATGCAGCCGAACTCCTTCGGACTTCCCACGGTCGAACTCCTTCGGACCGACTCCAAGCGGCCGAGCTTCAATGAAGTCCTCTCAGCGGCCGAACTCCTCAGCGGACGGGCTTTAGTGGAATCCCCAAGCGGTCGTCACTCAGGAGCCCGAACTCCTCAGCAGTCGTCACTGGGCCGAACTCCTCAGCGGTCGCCCTCATCAAACTTCGGCCGACCGAGCTCCTACCGAACTCTCAAGTGTCCAACCCTCAGCCGAAGTCCAACAGCCGGCCGAACCCCAAACGGCCGAGCTTCGGATTCTCAGCAGCCGAACTCTTCTGCGGACGAGCCTTAGCTGCATACCTCTAGCCAGACGCCTATGGGAGCCGAACTCCCTCCTATCTTCCTCTTTAGGAGTCCGAACTCCTCCGGACGAACTGTCGCCTGCAGCAAGACCGGACGGCGCCTTCCTCTCCGTACCGGACTCCATGCGGCCCACGACGTGCCGGTATGGCTCCCACGATCTACCGGACGATGCCTTCCTCTCCGTACCGGGCTCCATGCGGCCCACGACGTGCCGGTATGGCTCCCACGATCTACCGGACGACGCCTTTCTCTCCGTACCGGACTCCATGCGGCCCACGACGTGCCAGTATGGCTCCCACGATCCACCGGACGATGCTGTCCTCTCCGTACCGAACTCCATGCTGCCCGACGACTCTCTGCCAGACGGCACAGCCGTCACCATCAACTAAGCTCCGCTATAAAAGGACCCCTCCCGACATACTAAGGCTAAGCTCTCTGAACTCTCGACTCGCTCTCCTCCTCACATCTAAGCACGGAACTCATTCCGAGCACTCCATTACTGTTGGTCGGAAACTAACTTGACCGTCGGAGGGTCCTGCCGGAGCCACCACCCCACCGATTCCGGACGGGACTTCATTTTGCAGGTCCCCGGCGGCGACCTCAACGGCCTCGACTCCGGCGACCTCCGGCGAGGATGGATTTCTGCACCAACAGATTGGCGCTGGAAGAAGGGAATGAACCTTCGAGGTTTCCTTGTTCTTAAAGGAGTGCTCGGCGACCCTTCTCTTCCCTCTCCAGAGATCTTTCTTTTCTCTTTCGAAGAGAAAATGCCACCCAGGAGAGCTTCCGCACGGCGTTCGGTGGCCTCTGCGACCCGATCCCGTCCAGGCCCGTCTGTTCCTGCTTCAGCCCCGGCGGCCTAGGTTCCACCTGCACCCGCGGTGGATGTGAAGCAGTTCGGCCTGCTTGACCGACAGATCCGTGGCCGTGGCCTCACGGAGGCGTTGCACGCTATACAGCAGCCTCCGGTAGCGACTCCACCAGCAGGCCCGCCATGAGGGCGCGAGGAATCAGCCTTAGGGAGGAGCCCAATCGCCCCTAAGAGAGAAACGGAGAGCAGAAGTTCCCCCGCTGAAGCGGAATGAAGTTCGGCGCGAGGAAGGCCGAACCCACCCATGAGCCCGTCAGCGAGGAAGCTCCGACAAAGAAGTATGAAGTCCTCCCGCGGAAGCTTCCGCGGGAAAGTGGAACGAAGTTCGGCGCAAGTAAGGCCGAACTCACGCTCCAGTATGTCCCCCAAAGGAACCGCCTACAAAGTGTTCACTGGAGGCGGAATGAAGTTCGGGCGAGAAAAGCCGAGCTCCCCTCGAGCTCGTCCGAACAAGAGCAGCAGAAAGTTCTCCCACGGCGGGTCTCGTGGGAAAGAGGAATGAAGTTCGGCTCGAAGAAAAGCCGAGCTCCCCCAAGGCTCGTCGTCAAGGCGAAATGAAGTTCGGTGGAAAGCCGAACTCCTCAACTCAACCTCCAAAATAAAGTTCGGCGCCGGCAAGGACGGAACGAAGCCCCCCTCCCGGAAGGTTCCGCAACTACGACCCGCTCCTCTAACTCGAATTCTCGGCAAAGTTAAGAGCCAACCGCCAAAACCTGAAGGACTACGGCCTCCCTAAACGTGAGCTCGAAGAAGTAAAGCCCCTACTCGCGACCACGGCTACGACACTGAGGAATACTCAGCTCAAGACAAGATTGAAAGCTCATCAAAAAGGGACGACGGGATAAATTCCTCCGCGCCATCTGAAAGGAGAAGATCGGCTATAGGCACTGCCGTAATCGGAAAAGACAAGAAGGTTGGCCGTCCCGCGGCGTCATCAACGCCACCCCGGGGAGGAGCTAGGAGCTAGCTACATCGGTGATCGTCATCCCCCAGCGACAAAGTCAAGAGAAGCATGGTCCAAATTATGAAGGCTGGCATGAGATAGAGGAGGTCGTCTGGACGGAACTTACTGCCCGAGGGAACTCCGAGGAACAACGCCCCGACAACCCTCGAACGGAAATGCGCTGCGATCATCTTCTCTTCGGTAAAACTCTCCCCTCTCAATAAAATCATTTCTGGATGCGAAAATCTATGCGATGGCTGGAAAAGAAGCAGTCAATAGTCGCCGTGTTAGGAACAGGAGGAGAACCTCGTCCTAATGCGAGCGGCAAACTCGGCCAGAGATAAGATCTCTCCCGAGGGCAAAGTTCGGCCAGAGATGAGATCTCTCCCGAACAGCAACCTCGGCCAGAGATAAGATCTCTCCCGAGGCAAAGTTCGGCCAGAGATAAGATCTCTCCCGAACAGCAAGTTCGGCCAAGATAAGATCTCTCCCGAACAGCAACCTCGGCCAGAGATAAGATCTCTCCCGAGGGCAAAGTTCGGCCAGAGATAAGATCTCTCCCGAACAGCAAGTTCGGCCAGAGATAAGATCTCTCCCGAACAGCAACCTCGGCCAGAGATAAGATCTCTCCCGAGGGCAAAGTTCGGCCAGAGATAAGATCTCTTCCGAACAGCAAGTTCGACCAGAGATAAGATCTCTCCCGAACAGCAAGTTCGGCCAGAGATAAGATCTCTCCCGAACAACAAGTTCGGCCAGAGATAAGATCTCTCCCGAACAGCAACCTCGGCCAGAGATAAGATCTCTCCCGAGGGCAAAGTTCGGTCAGAGATAAGATCTCTCCGAACAGCAAGTTCGGCCAGAGATAAGATCTCTCCCGAACAGCAACCTCGGCCAGAGATAAGATCTCTCCCGAGGGCAAAGTTCGGCCAGAGATAAGATCTCTCCCGAACAGCAAGTTCGACCAGAGATAAGATCTCTCCCGAACAGCAAGTTCGGCCAGAGATAAGATCTCTCCCGAACAGCAAGTTCGGCCAGAGATAAGATCTCTCCCGAACAGCAACCTCGGCCAGAGATAAGATCTCTCCCGAGGGCAAAGTTCGGCCAGAGATAAGATCTCTCCCGAACAGCAAGTTCGGCCAGAGATAAGATCTCTCCCGAACAGCAACCTCGGCCAGAGATAAGATCTCTCCCGAGGGCAAAGTTCGGCCAGAGATAAGATCTCTCCCGAACAGCAAGTTCGGCCAGAGATAAGATCTCTCCCGAACAGCAAGTTCGGCCAGAGATAAGATCTCTCCCGAACAACAAGTTCGGCCAGAGATAAGATCTCTCCCGAACAGCAACCTCGGCCAGAGATAAGATCTCTCCCGAGGCAAAGTTTGGCCAGAGATAAGATCTCTCCCGAATAGCAAGTTCGACCAGAGATAAGATCTCTCCCGAACAGCAACCTCGGCCAGAGATAAGATCTCTTCCGAGGGCAAAGTTCGGCCAGAGATAAGATCTCTCCCGAACCAAGTTCGACCAGAGATAAGATCTCTCCGAAACAAGTTCGGCCAGAGATAAGATCTCTCCCGAACAACAAGTTCGGCCAGAGATAAGATCTCTCCCGAACAGCAACCTCGGCCAGAGATAAGATCTCTCCCGAAGGGCAAAGTTCGGCCAGAGATAAGATCTCTCCCGAACAGCAAGTTCGACCAGAGATAAGATCTCTCCCGAACAGCAAGTTCGGCCAGAGATAAGATCTCTCCCGAACAGCAAGTTCGGCCAGAGATAAGATCTCTCCCGAACGAAGCAACAAGGTCGGCCAGAGATAAGATCTCTCCCGAACCGCAACCTCGGCCAGAGATAAGATCTCTCCCGAGGGCAAAGTTCGGCCAGAGATAAGATCTCTCCCGAACAAAGTTCGGCCAGAGATAAGATCTCTCCCGAACAACAAGTTCGGCCAGAGATAAGATCTCTCCCGAACAACAAGGTCGGCCAGAGATAAGATCTCTCCCGAACCGCAACCTCGGCCAGAGATAAGATCTCTCCCGAGGGCAAAGTTCGGCCAGAGATAAGATCTCTCCCGAACAACAAGTTCGGCCAGAGATAAGATCTCTCCCGAACAACAAGGTCGGCCAGAGATAAGATCTCTCCCGAACCGCAACCTCGACCAGAGATAAGATCTCTCCCGAGGGCAAAGTTCGGCCAGAGATAAGATCTCTCTCCCGAACAACAAGTTCGGCCAGAGATAAGATCTCTCCCGAACAACAAGATCGGCCAGAGATAAGATCTCTCTCGGGGTCGAAGTTCGGCCAGAGATAAGATCTCTCCCGAACAACGAGTTCAGCCAGAGATAAGATCTCTCCCGAGCGACCGGAACAACCTCGGTTAGGAACAGGAGGAGAACCTCGTCCTAACACGAGCACCAACCTCGGCTAGAGATAAGATCTCTCCCGAGCGACCGGAACAATCTCGGTTAGGAACAGGAAGGAGAACCTCGTCCTAACGCGAGCACCAACCTCGGCCGCAGGAGGATAAGATCTCCCCCGAGGGAAGCTCGGCTGCAGGAGATAAGATCTCCCCCGAGCGCGCACTTCACTTCGGCTGCAGGAGGTAAGATCTCCCCCGAGGGAAGCTCGGCTGCAGGATAAGATCCCCGAAGATCTCCCCCGAGCGCGCACTTCACTTCGGCTGCAGGAGGTAAGATCTCCCCCGAGGGAAGCTCGGCCGTAGGAGATAAGATCTCCCCCGAGCGCGCACTTCAACCTCGGCTGCAAGATAGGAGGTCTCCCTCGAGTCGACTTCAACTGATGAAGATAATGTCGCCCCCGAGGAGCTCAAATCCGACCTCGACCGAAGGAGGCGAGATTTACTTCGGCTTCAACATCAGCTTCATCGACTTTAGCTGGAAACGAGTTCCATTTCAACTTCAAACATCGACTGAAGATGAGGTCTCCCCCAAGCCTCAGCCTCAACTTCAGCGTCAATATTGGCTGGAGATGAGACCTCCCCCGAGCTTCAGATGCAACAAATGCGGAGCCTGGAAGAAGACTTCGGCAGTCGCCTGTTTTGGTACTCCCTTCCTTCAATTTTTGAACTCGGGAGTGGGGGGGCTACTGTTGGGGATAAATCCCGCTCCTGCCGAAGCCCGGCCCGACGCTCAGCCCAATGTAACCAGTAGCCGCTGAAGAGCTTTAGCGCCGGGCGCCAGGCCGAGCCCCTACCACGGCCGAACTGCCTAGAGGCCGAACTCCCCTGCGCCAAGCTCCGGGCCGAACTCCTTCGGACTTCCCACGGCCGAACTCCTTCGGACCGACCCCAGGCGAGCCCATGCAGCCGAACTCCTTCGGACTTCCCACGGCCGAACTCCTTCGGACCGACTCCAAGCGGCCGAGCTTCAATGAAGTCCTCTCAGCGGCCGAACTCCTCAGCGGACGGGCTTTAGTGGAATCCCCAAGCGGTCGTCACTCAGGAGCCCGAACTCCTCAGCAGTCGTCACTGGGCCGAACTCCTCAGCGGTCGCCCTCATCAAACTTCGGCCAACCGAGCTCCTACCGAACTCTCAAGTGTCCAACCCTCAGCCGAAGTCCAACAGCCGGCCGAACCCCAAACGGCCGAGCTTCGAATTCTCAGCAGCCGAACTCTTCTGCGGACGAGCCTTAGCTGCATACCTCTAGCCAGACGCCTATGGGAGCCAAACTCCCTCCTATCTTCCTCTTTAGGAGTCCGAACTCCTCCGGACGAACTGTCGCCTGTAGCAAGACCGGACGGCGCCTTCCTCTCCGTACCGGACTCCATGCGGCCCACGACGTGCCGGTATGGCTCCCACGATCTACCGGACGACGCCTTCCTCTCCGTACCGGGCTCCATGCGGCCCACGACGTGCCGGTATGGCTCCCACGATCTACCGGACGACGCCTTCCTCTCCGTACCGGACTCCATGCGGCCCACGACGTGCCAGTATGGCTCCCACGATCCACCGGACGATGCTGTCCTCTCCGTACCGAACTCCATGCTGCCCGACGACTCTCTGCCAGACGGCACAGCCGTCACCATCAACTAAGCTCCGCTATAAAAGGACCCCTCCCGACATACTAAGGCTAAGCTCTCTGAACTCTCGACTCGCTCTCCTCCTCACATCTAAGCACGGAACTCATTCCGAGCACTCCATTACTGTTGGCCGGAAACTAACTTGACCGTCGGAGGGTCCTGCCGGAGCCACCACCCCACCGGTTCCGGACGGGACTTCGTTTTGCAGGTCCCCGGCGGCGACCTCAGCGGCCTCGACTCCGGCGACCTCCGGCGAGGACGGATTTCTGCACCAACAAGTTTAAATCTGAAAATCCTCTTCACATGTTGCAATAGCAGGTAGGTGTTTCATGCACCAGGCAGCCTATCATATTAAATACAAATGTGCAAACCAATTCAAAGAGGCTATTTAATCTGAATAATATAGTCACTACTAATAGTTTGGTTTTACAATAAAAAAAAAAGAAAAAAAAAGAGAGGAAAAAATATATGTTTGCCACCAATAATTTAAAGTATGGATATGAACTTCCTCTGGGTGCAGCCAAACAAACTAAGGCAACAAATTCAAATGTATATGTCACATTTCCTTCGTCAGATCTGCAAAAGTGAACCAATCAATAAATAAATTGATAAAATAATTAGAATCTGAATGACTTTCCTCTGGATGCGGTACATCAGGCAAACGTAGCAATTGCATGGGAACATCAAATTCCTGCATGTGACCTTCCCAATATTTTTTATAAAGCAATGTTCTTCATATATTATTTTCTGTCATACTAATTTTGATTATATTACAGTTCATTAGCAGGGCTGTTATTTATGATAGACAGGACAATCAACAAAGCAATCAAACCTCTACTAATTTGCTAGAGGTTAAACAAAAGAAACACGGTCCTCGGAACCTATCTCCGAAACTTGACTATTTCTTTGTCCACCACCAATGTCGTCCGACTTCTCCTCACTCTCTCTCTCTCTTATCTTCATTTATAAATAGCAAGGCTTCCTCCCGGAACTCGCACGGGCTACCCCTCGGAGTCACTCGCTCACTCACATCTCCGCAGCAATCTCTCTCTCTCTCTCTCTCTCTCTCTCTCTCTCTCTCTCTCTCTAGCTCAAAGTAGAGTTTTTGTCTTAAAAGGAAAAAAAAAGAAAACTCGAAGAAGGGAGAATGGAGAACGGCACCCACCAAGCCCACGCTCTCGTCCTCCCCTACCCGAGCCAAGGCCACATCAATCCCATGCTCCAATTCGCCAAGCGCCTCTCCTCACACGGCCTCCACGCCACCCTCGCCATCACCCGCTTCGTCCTATCCACCACCCGCCCCGAACCCGGACCGGTCGCCATCGCCCCCATCTCCGACGGCTTCGACCGGGCCGGCTTCGCCGAGGCCGGCTCCATCCCGGCCTACCTCAGCCGCCTCGAGTCGGTCGGATCCACGACCCTCGACGAGCTCATCCGGTCCGAGCGGGCCGCGGGCCGGCCGGTCCGGGTTCTGGTCTACGACACCTTCCTCCCGTGGGCCCGGGACGTCGGGGAGCGGCACGGGCTGGTGACGGCGGCGTTCTTCACGCAGCTCTGCGGCGTTAACATCGTCTACGGGCTCGTGAAGGAGGGCCGGCTCCGGATACCGGTTACCGAGCCGGTCTCGCTGCCCGGTTTGCCCCGGCTCGAGCCGGACGGCCTGCCGTCCTTCGTTTCGGAGGAGGATGCGGATCAGAACCCGTTGTATTTGAAGCTGGTGCTGGAGCAGTATAAGAATTTGGAGAAGGCGGATGCGGTCTTTGTCAACTCTTTCTACGAGCTGGAGCCTGAGGTATGTATCCGTGTTTGTGGTAGCGTTTCACTTTAACCTGATACGTAGAGACAACAAGGGCAGGATCCAGTGCTGGTCTAAATTTGTCGTGAACGTCACATTTTGAGAGCCAGCCAAAAAAAAGAAAAAAAGGACGAACTCATTTGGATTTATTGAAGAAACAAAGAAAAAAAAGGTGGTGGTTTGGCGTTGCACCAAATGTATCATATAGGAATTTTCTATGGTTAAGACCATAAGGAGAATTGCACTCAAACTGGTCGTGAAAATATTCTTTCGTATCGACGTGTGACTGATTTTTATAGGTTGTGCAACTCTAAACCTTCTAAACCTTTTATACATCACTTCGGCTATGGGGTCATTAATCTTTCATGAAAAAGTTTAGATCATATCGGAGGCAATTCTCCCATCATGTGGATCGGTGTAAGATGAGAGTGGAGTGAAGAGATCCAATAGTGACCATATTTACAAACAACAATTTATCGACGATGATTCTCTGCAACTCAATCTATAAGAAATTTCTACTCTCTGGATGATGGTCAGAAAACAGAATTGCATCGTCGATGAAAGTTTTCTCAATTATAATAATTTTCTGTAACTAGGGTTGTAAAGGATTTGCACTATGGCTCATGTGGGTGGTGGGAACTTTATGCAATGCTCATCTCTCGACAAATTGACTCCAAATTAAAATGGAAAAAATATGATATCTAGCTACTTTTGTTTTTAAATGTTGGGGAGCCAACGGGTTTGAGAATCTTATTAGCTAAGGATTCAATGATAGAGCAGAAATGAGTAGTAGTTTGTTTCCTAATTTAGCGCAATTATTTTGCAAAGATGCGGACATGCTTTTTTTTTTTTTTTTAATAATAATATTTTTTTTTGAAGGTTCCTTTCTAGCATTCATCTTTTTCAAAAAAAAAAAAAAAAAAATCTAGTATACATCTCATGAACAAGTGTTGTTTAGGATTAGGAATAGTCGTATTTTCATCCAACAACAATCTATATCTAGTTTGTCCCCACTAAAGATACTTTTTAGGTGACAACCAAACAATTTGTTGCCAGCAAAAACCATATATGCAACTAAATTAGTTTCCCAAAAGTTGACAAGAAATATCTTAGAGTTGAGCCAATTCTATTATAGCTCAGTTTTGTACCAATTGTGGATTCTTGCATTCTCATTTCTATTTCATGCTATGCCCTTTATTTATGATGATGTTGGACTTTTCGGTGGTTCTCTTGAAATGAACATGCTTCCATAGTTAGTAAATTTTGATTTTTTTTAAGACCTGCAATGGCTATTTTTTCGTGGTATAACTCAATTTTGCATTGGCTATAGACTTGTGACTGCTTGGAAGATTTTGTCCTCGGCTCTTTTTGCCACCATTCCATGTTTATTCCCCAATAAAAAATTATTTTGATCACCAATGTGGTCACAAATGATATTTGCAATTGATTTACTGAAGATAGCCCTAGCCATACATTTTCACTACATGAATGACTCATTTCTAGTCTTCATTCTTCCCATTATCCACGATTGCAATTAGCAAATAGTTTGCTGGTATGGACGTCACTGACGGCCCTTCTTATTGAGGTATATTGTTACATCATTCTTCTGGACTTTTATTAGTTCTTGCTTTTATGTGATCTTATTTAATATATCGCAGTACAACCACTGCCATGGCAAATCGATTTCGATTTAGTAATTTGCAGGTGGTAGCTAAGCTTGAAGTTATGCATAGTTTTTTTCTTGAGATAAGTGGGAATTTCTCATCATTGTCTATCATTTAAATGACAAAATCAAATTCATTGAAATGAGGAAAGTTAATTTCAACAGAGGAAATAAAAACTAAATATAATTTTAAATCCTCCAAACTCATATGTGGTATGACAGTAGCTGCAATATTAAAACTTAAGATATAGCCTCAAAATTAGTTCTATTTTTTATATTTTTAGTTTTGAAATTAGAAAGAAATTTAAGCCTCTTCTATTGCTCGAAATTTAAGCAGGAAGCTGACTACATGGCATCCACATGGCGAGCCAAGACTATAGGCCCCACTGTACCATCCTCATACTTGGACAATCGGTTTCCGTCTGATTCTCACTATGGCTTCGACTTTTACACCCCGAGCGTTGCTCTTTGCATGCAATGGCTCGACTCCCAACCCTCTAACTCAGTTGTTTACGTGTCCTTCGGTAGCATGGCTATGCTTGGTCCCGACCAGATGGTGGAGCTTGCGTTCGGCCTTCTCAACAGTGGCAAACGATTTCTTTGGGTGGTGAGATCCTCAGAAGCCTCCAAGCTTCCAGAGAACTTCGTGGAAGATTTGTCCTCAGAGCAAGGGTTGGTGGTTTCATGGAGCCCACAGATGATGGTGTTGTCCCATAAGGCAGTTGGCTGTTTTTTGACACACTGTGGATGGAATTCAACTATGGAGGGGATCAGCTTAGGCGTGCCGATGGTTGGAGTGCCGCAATGGACAGATCAACCAATGAATGCCAAGTATATCGAGGATGTTTGGAAGATTGGGGTGCGGGTGAGGGCCGGTGAGAAGGGATTGGTGGGGAGAGAGGAGGTGGAGAGGTGTGTGAGGGTGGTGGTGGAGGGAGAGAGGAGCGAGGAGATCAGGAGGAATGCAAGAAAGTTGGGAGAGTTGGCCAAAAAAGCAGTGGGGGAGGGTGGAAGTTCGGATAGAAACATTGCAGAGTTTGTGGCTACGTATTGCTCAAAGTGGTAAATTGGGCTTTGCTTTGGTCAAGATTGACTATTTGTTGCTGTGTGCTTTATTTGCTCTATATCAGTCGGCTATAACTTTAGTGCTCTATTGCTTATTTGCTTTTGGGACGTTACATGGCATGAGGATTGTTCCATGCTAGTTTGTTTGTTTTATTCCTTGAATAGATTTGAATTGGAATCTGATTAGTTTATTTCAATAAAGAATACCGAGTGTTGTCGTTCGGACAATGATGGTAAATTGGTTACCATCTGCACCTTTTTAAGAGGAAAAAAGTTTGAGTGCATATTTTGTAGCTCATGCTACGTAGCCCTCATGTATTTTTAGAATGGAGATCGAGCCGCAACTTGTTTATGAGGTATACATTAGATGCACAATCTTATCAACTCAGTACAAGTTGGCAACCAGCCATTCCTTTTATTCCGTAATAGGTGTTATACAGCTCATATTGCATTATGTTTATTATGCTTTTTCTGTATATTATTTACCAGAGCAATTGAGGGAGCACCTTGAATCATTCCAAAGAAGTGATAAAAGAACTAACTGATACAAGCTAACTTAGCTAATGTTATAGTAACTCAAATGGAGTTTTGCTCGAAGAATGCTAGCATTAAAAGAAGATAATCAAATTCCAAACATATCCAAAATATGCTCGGCTGCCATTCTTACTAATAATGATTTGAGTACGATTATTAAGTTGCTCTACCCCGGCGTAGCCAATTAGGTGAGGGCATATGTCATTTTTGCATTGTCAAATTTGCGTAAGTGAACTGACCAATAAATAGATTATAAATTGATGTAGTCAGATTCGAATGATTTTCCTTTAGATTTAGTAAGGCAGGCATAGCATGATATTCTGGCAATTTCTCATATATTATTGATGGTCAAATTCCAAACTAATCCCAAATCCTATAGGATTTTACCAAATGGATCTTGATAGGATTCGAGATGGGCTAATATATGAAAAAATTCATCCGATTGCCATTCTTACCAACAATAATCTGAGTATAATTATTAACTTTCTTTAGTCTAACAGAGCCAATCAAGTGAAGCGACCAATTCAAGTGTATATGTCATATTTACATGATCAGATTTGCAAAAAATGAACCGACCAAACCATAGATCGATAAACCGGTGTAGCAAGATGAACCATGGCAATTAGTATTTGAATGACCTTCCTTTGGGTCTACCATATCCGGCAAAGTGTGATATCCTGGCAACTTTCTATATCTTCTTTGGTTGAAGTTCTGAATCTTTTTCACACGATAGAGAAATAATCATTCATATATTATTTTCTATTGTGATAATTTTGACTATATGCAGTTCATTCGGAAGCCAGAATTTATAATCGATATGACTATTAACAAAGCAACCGAAGCTCTATATTTTGCCAATCATCAGAATACTAGTCCAACATCATTCCACATGCATTAATAAGGAAAATGACATTTGCAATATGGCTGTAAATTTGTTAAAATATGTGAAGAAAGTCGAGATAAAACTATCCGAAAGTTGACTCTCCCTCTTCGTCCCCCACCAACATAATTAGCTGAGTTATCTTCTCTCCTTTCTAATTATTGGATTTAACTTCTTAATATAGCTTAATTATCACTTAGTTAGATTTAACTCATTGGATCAAGTCCTGAATCAATTACGGTGAGCCCAATTAATTAAAGAGTTCTATTTCTGATAAGACTTAAACTAAAATCTCTATTCTAATCAGGATTAAGTTTTCTGATGGAATAAGACAAGTACAGATATAAATAGAGGTAGCCTGATCCTTTTTCTCCAATTCTCAGTAGGGCATGACGATTCTCATCAATCATCCGCATAAAGGTGGAGGATGAGGAGAGAGAAGATCAGCTGCCTGTGGGAGATAGATCCGACGCTCTATGGGCTACGTAATCATCGCGTTGATGAGACGATGGTGCAAGATATGCTTTTATTTGATTTTACATGAATATAGGAGCACGATTCAGGCATAAAAGTTTAAATTATCTAACATATGGTATCAGAGCCCGGCTCCATGCTTCGTATTCATGTAAAAAATCAAATTTTGATTTATTTTCAGGAAACTAAAATCATGGTTTTATATTTTTTGAAATTGATTAAAGTTTATGAAATTAAATTAAAATTTTATTAAAAAAATAAAATAATATAGGGGCTTGGGGCCGGCCATGCCGGTCGACTCGCACCGTCCGACGAACGAGGCAGTAGCCATCGCTGTTGCCATGTCGGCGATAGGTCGGAGCCGCAGTCGTCGCTACTCGTGGCGGTGGCGGCAGCGCCTCCCGCAGCCAGCGCGGTCGTAAGAACCGTAGCCTTTGTTGCGGCATAAGGGATGGTGGGAGCCGACGACGACCACAAATTAGGATGCAAAAGGCAGTCTGCAGCGGTGGGTCACGGACGGAAGGGGCGGCCATGGGGTTTTTGATCGGGGAAGGGGAAGAAGGAAGGAGTTTTGGTTATTGGGTTTTGGATCTTAACGGATCTTGATCCAAACCCAATAAGAGCCAAACCCATCCAATTTTGATCCGAACCCGATTAGAACTCAACCCGATTAATAAAAGAAGATTTTTACAGATAAGCCCCTAGTAAAGTTTAAATTCTGAAAAGACCTTCAGGATAGTTTTGTAGTTTAGTCCTTTAGGATAATTTTATATTTTAGTCCTTAAAAAATAATAAGTCATATTATAGTCCCTTTCAGTTTTCTTAATAATTTTTAAAGCTGTTGTTTTACAGAAAAGGCCCTATATTTATGTTATTTATAGTTAAGTCCTTTATTATTAAAATTTATTCATTTTACATTTGATTTGAGTAATTTTTGAACCGTTGGATTCATGATAATTTGAGAAATATTATGATTAAGTTTCTCATATAAAATAAAATATTTAAATAATTAAATTATTTAATTTATAATTTTGCTCGCTATTACACTATTCAAGTCTGTTTTCGCATAGCCCCAAAGAGCCCGGAGTGCTTTATGGATCTTGGATAGCTGAGTCATTGAGAGCTGATGGTCTTCTCTCTTTATAGTTTTGAAATTATATAAAAGTGTATCTATTACAGTAAACCCAAAGGTGACCGTAATTTGATTCAAAATAAATAGTAAAAGGTTAACTAACTTAAATTGCATAAAGACGGAGAGTTCTACACCCAAAGATGGGAATAACCTTGGATTTTTGTAATCATAATTAGTTAAACCAATGAAAGTATGACTAATATGATGAGTTATAATTTAAACATAAATTATATCGACATGCCATAGTTATTGTTCTTGCTTACATGTTTCATATTATTGTTGGTTATGATTTATGTGATGCATGTTTTGGCATTGTTTATTATGTTTAAATTTATGATTAAATTAGATGCAACACTTATTATATGCTATGACTCTTGCCCAAAGGTGTTTTATAGTTGTATAATAAGTGTTTTAGCAGAATTATATTATGAAATCTGCATCATGATGATAATTGTAAGCATATTTTTTTATTTACAATCATGATACCTGCTTCACTCTCATCGCATCTATCTAACATTCTCACACTGAATGGATCAAATTACTCTGATTGGCATGAGCAATTTCTCATTGTCTTAGGATGCCTAGATTTAGATTTGGGCTCTTCGAAAGCCTCAGCGAGATCCACTTACCCCCACCAGTTCTCCTGATCATAAGAAATTATGCGAAAAGTGGAAGCATTTTAATAGATTATCTCTAATGATTATTAAAAGTTTCATAGTGAGAGATATTAGAAGATCTGTTCTGGATAATGAATTGACCTCCGAATATCTTTCCTCTGTAGAACAATAATTTACCAGATCAAGTAAAGCCTTAGCCGATATTCTAATGAACAAATTAACCTCTATGAAATATGATGAATTTTTTGGAGTGCAAAAGCACATCATGAAAATGCATTATATAGCTAGAAAATTAAATGATTGGGTATGACAGTATCTGAAAATTTTCTTATCCAGTTTGTTCTCAATTCTCTTCCATATTAGTTTATCTAATTTAAAATTTACTATAATACACATGAGGAATCATGGACAATGAATGAACTCATCTTCCAGTGTGTGCAAGAGGAAGAGAGATTGAAACAGAAAGTGGTCCCAGCTATTCATGTAGTTTTACAGGAGCGTCCTAAGAAAAAAAAGACGAAGAAAGAAAATAAAGGATCCAGCAATCTAGCAACAAAAATTTTTCATAAATTAAAATATTTTTCTGCAAGAAGGAGGGACATATCAAGAAGGATTGTGAGAAAAGAAGAAAATGGTTCGAAAAGAAGGGTATTTTTTTATTACTTATTTGTTTCGAAATCAATTTCATTAATGTTCCTTCTAATAATTGGTGGATTAATTTGGGTGCTGCAATTCATGTTTTTAATTTAATGCAGAGATTTCTTTCAAGCTGAAAACTAAATGATAGAGAGCGATGGATCTTTATAAAAAATCGGATGAAGTCCAAGATCATTATAGTTGAAACCTATGGACTTATTACAGACACCAGATTCCAATTAGATCTACATGATGTTTTTTATATTTCTTCAGTATATAGAAATTTAATTTCTTTATCAAAACTTGATTTAGAAGATTTTTCATTCACTTTTATAAATTCAAGTTTTAAATTAATAAAAAAATTTATTTTTGTTGGTACTAGAACATTGTATAATGATTTATATAAATTAAATTTGGATTCTTCTTTTGAACAATTTTTGCTTGTTTTAAATGTTAATGTCGGAATAAAATATGGTATTATAAATGAGAGTTCTTCAATGCTGTGGCATATAGGTGATTAGGTCACATATCAAAAAAAAGGATGACTAGATTGGTTAAGAAAGGTGTTTTACCAAATCTAAATCTTAGTGATTTTGGTATGTGCATCAATTGCATTAAAGAAAAATAAATTAAAGTCATAAAAAGCATGCCACTGAAAGTTAAGGACTCTTAAAATTGATACATACCAATATTTGTGGCTATTTTATATTTTATTTTAGAGGGCAAAAGTATTTTATTATCTTTATTGATGATTTCTCATGTTATGATTATGTTTTTCTGTTACATGAAAAGTTTGAAGCTTTAGAAGTCTTTAAGATGTACAAAGCTGAAGTAGAAAATTAGTTGGATAAAAAAATAAAGGTTGTGAGATCTGATAGAGATGGTGAATACTACGGCAGATATGATGAATCTAACCATAATCCTAAATTTTTTGCCAAATTTTTTGAACAGTATAGCATTGTAGCACAGTATACTATGCCAGAAAATCTCCAACAAAATAGTATGGCTGAAAGGTGTAATCGCACATTGATGGACATGGTGAGAAGTATGGTTAGTAAATTCTTATTATTTTTAAATTTATAGGGAGAAGCTTTAAAAATCGCTATGTATATCATAAACTGAGTACCTAGTAAGGTCGTTCTAAAACTCCTTTTGAGTTATGGATGGATAGAAAATCAAATTTATGACATTTACATGTTTGGGATTGTCCAACAGAGACTCAATTATATAATCTATAAGAAAAGAAATTGGATCATAGAACTGTTAGTTGTTACTTCATAGGATATCCAGAATGGTCAAAGGGTTTTAGATTTTATTGTCCATCATACACCACTAGAATTGTTAAAACTGAAACTGCTAAATTCATTGAGGATGATGAAAATAGTGAAAGTGGTACACCGTATAATGTGATATTATAAAAAATAAGAAAATATCTTCCTATTACAGTAACATCTAGAGATACTCTACTTGAGCCTGCTTAATATGAAATTATGAAATATCAACAGATGATTGATACCCCACTTTCTGAACAGACTATCAATAAATCTAATTCAATTAAAAATAGTCATAATAATGATATTGAACCTGAAATATTATGGAGATCTACTAGAATTAGAAGATCGGCTATTTCGGATGATTATATTATATACTTACAAGAATGTGATTATGATATTGGAATAAAGAATGATCCAGTTTCATTTAAGGATACCATGAAAAATGATGACTCTGAACTTTGGTTAGATGCCATGAAAGATGAGATGGAATCAATGAATAAGAATCAAGTCTGAAAACTTGTCGAATTATCTGAAGGATTTAAGCCTATAGGTTGTAAATGAATTTTTAAGACCAAACAAAATTTCAAAGGTAATATCGAGAGATATAAAGCTAGACTTGTAGCAAAAGAATTCACCCAAAAGGAAGGCATTGATAATCATGAAATAGTTTCTCCTATTTCTAGAAAAAATTCATTCAGAATCATTATGGCATTAGTAGCTTATTTTGATTTAGAGCTACATCAAATGGATGTTAAGATCGCATTCTTGAATGAAGATTTAAAGGAAGAAGTGTATATAGAATAATCTGAAGGATTTTTAGTACAAGAAAATAAAAGGCTGGTATGTAAATTAAAGAAATCTATATACGGTCTTAAACAAGCTTCCAGATAATGATACTTAAAGTTTAATCATACCATTGTTTTCTTCGAATTTAAAGAAAACATTGCTGATCAATATATATATCTGAAGGTTAACGGAAGTAAGTTTATATTTCTGATACTATATGTAGATGATATCTTACTAGCCAGCAATGATTTAGGTCTCTTACATGAAATCAAAAGTTTTTTTTTCGAATATTTTGACATGAAAGATATGAAAGACGCTTCTTATGTTCTTGGTGTAAAAATTCATCGTTATAGAAATAAGAGGTTACTTGGTTTATCTCAGAGAAATTATATTACTAGGATTCTAAAAAAGTTTGGAATGTTAAGCTGCTCATCAAGTGAAGTACCAATAATTAAAGATGATAAATTTAGTAAATTTTAGTATCCCAGGAACAAGATTGAGAAAAATCAGATAAAGTATATACCCTATGCATCTGTAGTGGGTAGTCTGATGTATGCTCAAGTATATGCTCGTCCTGATATCAGTTTTGCTTTGAAAATGCTTGGAAGATATCGGAGTGATCCAGGTATGGACCACTGAAAAGCTGTCAAGAAGGTGATGTGATATCTTTAGGAAACTAAAGACTACATACTTACTTATAGGATGACTGATCAATTGGAGGTGATTAGTTATTTAGATGCAGATTATGCTGGTTGCCTCGATAGTAGAAAATCCACATCTGATTTCATCTTCCTATTAGTTGGTGGAGCAATCTCATGGAGGAGCGCAAAACAACGCATTATTGCTTGCTTTACTATAAAAGCTGAATATATGAGCTGCTATGTGGCTTCCTCACATGCTTTATGGTTAAGAAAATTCATCTCAGAACTCAGAGTTATGGATTCTATTTCCAAGCCGCTGAGAATTTATTGTGACAATTCTGCTGTAATTTCTTTCTCTAACAGTAGCAAGATGACCAATGCAAATAAGCACATTGATGTTAAGTATCTTGCTGTAAATAAGAGAATTGGTAGTCATCAGATGTCTATTAATTCTATTGGTACTACTTATATGATAACTGATCCTTTGATGAAAGGTTTAGTGCCCAAAATTTTCGAAGAGCATGTAAAAGTTATGGACATTTATCATTGAAATATTTAATTTATAATAGATATTTATTTTAAGATCTGTTAATGGCTTGATGACTGCTATTACTTCTATTTAATTATTATTTATATACATTATGGTTGACTTTTGTCAAAATTAAAGTAAACAAAAGTATCATTTATATAACATAATAGTGGGACTATTATCATAGGCATTATGGTTTTTGATAGCCTATATATTCCAGCATATAAGACTAGGTTAAGTAAAAATTATTGATGTCATGATACATGGAAGAGAGTATGTCAATTGAGATGTATAATTTCAGAGAAGTTTGGACTCCTGAAGGAAATACGTCTGAAGGGGATCATCTGAAAAAAATATTAGCTGAAATCTGAAAGCAATCCCCTAGAGAAATCTAACTAAAGAAGAGATCCAAAAGAAGTTCGGCTCTTAGAGGAGTCTGACTGAAGGAGAACTTTGAAAGGAGTTCGGCTCCTGAAGAAACTTGACTAAAGAAAAAATTTGAAAGGAGTCTTGCTCCTATAGAAATTCGATTATAAGAAAGATCCGAAAGGTGTTCGGCTTCTATAGGCATCTGACTGAAGGAGAGATCCGGAAGGAGCTCAGCTCCTAGAGTAGTCCGACTGAAGGAAAAGTTTGGCTCCTCGAGGAACTTGATTGAAAAAGAAATCTAGAAGGAGTCCTGCTCCTATAGAAATCTGACTGTAGGAGAGATCCAAAAGGAGTTCAGCTCCTATAGAAATTCGACTGAAGGAGGAGTCCGGAAGGAGTTCGATTTCTAAAGAAATCCGACTGAAGGACTTCAGAAAGAGTTTGGTTCGTGTAAAAATCTAACTGAAGGAGAAGTCCAGAAGGAGTTCGACTCCTATAGAAATTCGACTGAAGGAGGAGTCCGGTAGGAGCTCGGCTCCTGGAGGCATTCGTTTAAAGAAGAGATCCATAAAGAGTTTGGTTCATGTAGGCATCCGACTAAAGGAGAGATTCGAAAGGAGTTTGGCTCTTGAAGAAGTTTGATTGAAGGAGAAGTTCAAAAAGAGTTCGGCTCCTATAGGCATCCGTCTGAAGGAGAGATTCGGAAGAAGTTCGACTCTTAGAGGAGTCTGTTTGAAGGAGAGATTCGGAAGGAGTTCAGCTTCTGTAGGCATCCGACTGAAGGAGAGATCCAGAAGAAGTTCAGCTCATGTAGACATCTGATTGAAGGAGAGATCCGAAAGGAGTTTGGCTCCTAAAGGAGTCCGACTGAAGGAGAAGTCCAGAAGGAGTTTGGCTCCTGGAGGAGTCCATCTGAAGGAGGGATTCGGAAAGAGTTTGCTCCTATAGGCATCCGACTGAAGAGAGATCTGAAAGAAGTTCGGCTTATGTAGGCATCTGACTGAAGAGAGATCCAGAAGGAGTTCGGCTTCTGGAGGAGTTGACTGAAGAAGAAGTTCGGGAGGAGTTTGGCTCCTGTAGGCATCTGTCTGAAGGAGAAATTTGGAGTTCGACTCCTGGAGGAGTTTGACTGAAGGAGGAGTCTGCGAGAAGTTCGGCTACTGTAAAAATTCGACTGAAGGAGTCCAGAAGGAGTTCGGCTCCTGAAAGAATCCGACTGATGGAGAAATCTAAAAGGAATTCGGCTCCTATAGGAATCCATCTAAAGGAGAGATCCGGAAGGAGTTTGGCTCTTATGGGCATTCATCTTAAGGAGAGATCCGAAGGAGTTCGGCTCTTGTAGGCACCCGACTGAAGAAGAAGTTTAGAAGGAGTTCAGCTCCTGTAGGCATCCGTCTGAAGGAGAGATTCGGAAGGAGTTTGGCTCCTGTAGGCACCCAACTGAAGGAGAGATCTAGAAGGAGTTTGGCTCATGTAGGCATCCAACTGAAGAAAAGATCCGAAAGAAGTTCGGCTACTGGAGGAGTTCGACTGAAGAAGAAGTCCAAAAGGAGTTCGACTGGGGCTCAACTGCTGAGGAGTTCGACTAAGATTTGGCCGTTGGAAAAGTTCGGCTGGCTGAAAGAGTTCGGCTAAGATTTGGCCGCTAGAGGAGTTCAGTTGGGGTTCGACCGCTGGAGGAGAATTTTTGATCGAAGCTCTTCCATGATTAATAGCTGTATTAGGCTAAGCATCAGGCTGGACTTCAACAGGAGTGGGGTTTATCCCCAACAGTCTTCATGTGGTAATGGATAAAACTCGCCACTCTAAGCATTCATATATGCCACAGCTGTATATGCATCATCCACGAATTCACTAAAATGTATTATCATTTCTTGACATACAGCTAATACATGTGAATAGGGATATCTATAAATGCTCCACTTTTTACAAGAATATTTTCTTTCATTTAAAGTCATGGTGTGGGAATTTCCTCCACCTCTTAATCTTATGCTTGTTCTCCTTATTAGCACTTCATGTATGCCTCTTTGAAGATTGAACATTGTTACTCTATGCTGATTAGCTTTAACTTGATCTTCAGCAATCTTAGTTGCAATATGAAGAGTAAAGAAACTATTTGGATTCTCCCATATACATCTTAAGGCTTGGGCACATCTCGTATTAAAGTATTTCACAAGATGATAAAATGTCATTTGAACACAATGAAGAAAATGGTGCAAGGTTTACCATGCTACTTTCGAAAAATATTTCAAAAATAGCAATGATGTAATGAAAAATAATTAATCTAATTAATTATCTATTGATCATATCAGATTATTTAATTCTACACATTAGGATCTAAACATAATATGCATGCATACATTAATAGATATGAAAATAAAACTATGTAATAAACTATTTACTACATCTACATTTTCAGAATATAATTTCTTTTCATGGATAGTCGATCACCATAATCTGAGTCCATCGGATAATGCTCTGGTATCATGTCATAGTTGGACACATGTTCGACATCTACGGTTAGTCCACACAGAGCTCCTGATCCCGGTCAGTCCCACTGGAGTGCTAGTTCCTCGCCAGAGCCTTCGATGGCTGATCACGATCGATTCGATCAATCATATACATTCTTATTTTTAGATATGCTAAAAAATTAGAACATAAATATTAGAGGATGATGAATATGTATTTCAAATTTGGTGACGATCCGATGCTCACAGCACTTGATCTCTCCACCCAAACCCAGATTCCCAAATCTAGGATTTCACTCAGCCCAAAAATCCTGACACACTAAAAATCCTATCACGTCCTCTCTATATGGAGTTTTTTTAATTAAATAAATTTTTATGAAAAGATAACTTTTAGATCTATAATTTCTATTTAGATCATATCTAAAAATAAGGTATTCTTAGAGGTAAAAATCACAAGATAAGAGAGGTATAAAGGAAAAGAAAAGTGTTGTAGGATCCTGTTCACCTATACTCCAAGATTTTTTTTGCCCAAAACTGATGCCCAAACACTCTAAAATTTTTACCACATAATGTTAACTCCTTCTACTACACATAAAAAAATTCTCATAATTTATTAACATGAATATAATGAAAAAATAGCATGGAAAATAATAATAATTGAGTGGTTGAGAGATTTTAACCACTCATTTGATTTCAAAAATCAAATGAGCCTCTTATCCTTATCCAACGCCTCCTCCCTTTTATTTAACACACAGGACTCTCCAATAGAGATTAGGTTATCTCATGATCTGATCGGATCAAATTCAATTGAATCAAATTCAATCAGACTTGATCGAATCCTCATTGCTTAATCAAATTGAGCTAATCAGCAATCAAATTACTAATTAATCCTCCAAAAATATTTGAGTCCAAATCGAATGGATTACTGGGCAACAAAGTCCTATCAATATGAAACTCTTGAAGAGTCTTAAATCAGTGAGACTCTTAAATCTAGTATCCTAAATAAATTGAACTCGCAATCATAGAATCCCAGACTGGTGAAACTCTTGATCAGAGAGTCTCAGACGAGTAGAAGTCAGAGTCCCAGTCCAGTAGGACTTTTGGTCACAGAGTTTCAGTCCAATGGGACTCTTGACCATAGTGTCCTAGATTATCAGGACTCATGATTAGAGAGTTCCAAACAAGTAGGACTCAAAGTTTCAGTCTAATAGGACTCTTGGTCATAGAGTTTCAGTCTAGTGAAACTCTTGATCATAAAGTCCCAGACCAATGGGACTCTTGATTAGAGAGTTCCAGACAAGTAGAACTCAGAGTCCCAATCCAGTAGGATTCTTGACCATAGAGTCTCAATCCAGTGAAACTCTTGATCAGAGAGTTTCAGACAAGTAGGACTCAAAGTTCAAGTCTAGGTGGACTCTTGATCATAGACTCTTAGTCCAATGGAACTCTTGACCATAGAGTCCTAGACCAATGGGACTCTTGATCAGCCATCAGATCAGATAGAAACTCCTAATGTGTGTGATCCCACAGGTCCGAACCTAAGTCAGTAGCACAAAAATTAATTTCTATACTAATCAAAGTGATCATCTAGCAATGATATCCGACGTCTGGATAGGTCGAATAATCGCAATCGCAATATTTAGAACCTATGCGAATATGATTACTGTATTATTCATCCCTATGATCTCTGTATAATAGATGACTCATGGTTAGACTGTCAATCCTAGAAAATATATCCATGTCGTATCTTAAAGCAATTAATTCCATGACTCCTTACTAAGACTATCCTGGCCAAGGTTTTGCTAAATTAAAATATAATTGAACACAGCTTCTAAAATCAGGAGTGGTCAATCCCATCTTGATACATGCACCGACTCCATAAGTACTTGATTTTGTCCAAAAATCTTCCATTATTATATTAGAAATTCAGATAGTCCGACACCAAAATATAGTGAGTTGCTTGAAAGTCACCATGGTGATCTCAGATCAGAGGGACATTTATATCCATATTCCATCAAAGCTAATCTTGACAGGAGAAAAGCCCTAGAATTGATCACGTTCTGTGCCTCTTTTTCTTTTGAAGATCCACTTACACCCTATGAATTTTATCCTTTTGGGTGGGTCAACCAATATCCATACATCGTTGACCTTCATGAATTTCATCTCGAATTTCGTGGCCTTAAGCCATTTCTTAGAGTCGAATCTCTGCATTGCATCCATATAGGTGATTGGATCCTGATCGTTTTCATCGAGTTCGATAGGATCCCCATCTTGGACCAAAAAATCATAATATCTATCCGGTTGATGTGGTATTCTACCAGATCTTCTTAAGGATGCTTCTACAATGGTTTCTGGGTCTGATCTGATCAGATCCAGTGCAGGTTCAACAACTTGTGTTCGTTCTTCCATCTGTCATACTTCATCAAGTTCGATCTTGGAGGTATTCGTTCCTTCACCAAAGAACTCCTTTTCTAAAAAGACTGCCTTAAGGCTGACAAACATTTTTTGCTCATCGACAAGGTAGAAGTAGTATCCTTTGATTTTTTTTTGAATAATCTATAAAACTATACTTATCAGACCTAGGTCTAAGCTTGTCTGTCATCAAATGTTTGACGTAGGTCGGACACCCCCAAATCCTAAGGTGTGAAAGCATTGGCTTACGCCCTGTTTATATTTCATATGGTGTTTTATTAATAGATTTACTCAAAACTCTATTTAGAATGTAACAAGCTGACTCGAGTGCATATCTCTATAGAGAGATTGACAAATAAGTAAATACCATCATGGATCGAACCATGTCCAACAGGATCTGATTTTTTCTTTCAGACACACTATTATGTTGTGGTGTTCCAGGAGGGGTCCATTGGGAGAGAATCTCGTTCTCCCCAAGATATATCAAAAATTCATTAGAAAGGTACTCACCCCCTTGGTTAGATCGAAGAATTTTAATACTCTTTCTAGTTTACTTTTCTACCTCATTTCGAAATAGTTTGAATATTTCAAATGACTCCGACTTATGCTTCATTAAATAGACATACCCATATCTCAATAGGTCGTCTGTGAAGGTTATGAAGTAGAAATATCCACCTCTGATGCTTGAGCTCATAGGTTCACATACATCTGAATGTACTAAACTCAAGGGTTCAATAGCTCATTCATCTTTTTCAGTAAAAGGTGACTTGTTCATCTTACCAAGAAGACAGGACTCATAGATCGAAAGTGACTCACAATCACTAACCTCAAAAATTTCTTTTTGAGCTAACCTATTAATTCTATTCTTGTTAATATGACCTAGCTTATGGTGCCAAAGATAGACATCAGACACATCACTAATTGTAGGGCATTTACTGGAGGATTGAACCATGTTAACAGGTATAGAAAGTAAATAAATTTTATTATTCAATTATCCAATCAAAATTGTAACACCATTCAAAATGATATTATAAATTTTTTTATTGATATTTCAAAATCATTTATGACCAAAAGGCCTACAGAAATGACATTCATTAAGAATAACTTTATTTGAATTGATTATAAGGTTCATGATTCCTAAAGCTAGAATTGAAACTTATCTTCCATCTCCAACATTCAAAAATCTCTTACCTTGATCAAATCTCCTACTGACCTACAAGCCCTGCATAGAATTATAAATATGATAAGAGCTTCTAGTATCTAATACCCAGACAGTAAAATCAAATAAGAAAAAAGTGCAAGGTGTTATCATATAATTATCTTATCCAGCAACCACTTGCTTCTTCTTCGGCCTGTTCGGATCCAAGGAAGCAATGTACAGATGATAGTTTCTCTTTTAGTGCCCCTACTTCTTGCAGAAAAAGCACTCTGCCTAATTTTGGTTGGGCTTGCGCTTCTTGGTCTGACCCAATGCAGTCGTTCTAGCATGCGGCCGCACCTTATTTTTCTTCTTCTTATTCTTCTTTCCTTTCTTAAAGGATCGACGATCAGAAGAAGATCCTTCCACTACATTCACCATCTCCTTATGGAGTTGATGATCCTTCTCAAAGTTCTGTAGCAACCCCAACAAGCCATGGTAGTTTACTGCAAGCTTTGTCATTCTGAAATGAGTTAGAAAGGGGAGAAAGAACTTGGGCAAAGAATTAAGAATCGCATCCTTACCGAACTGCTCGTGTAGGGAAAAGCCCAACTTGCTAAGGTGCTCAATCATCTCGATCATGTACAATACATGATCGATGATTGAGATCCCATCCCTCATCCGAGCATTGAAAATGGCATACCTTATTTTGTGTCTTTCAACATCGTCCGATGTGCCAAAAGAGTCATTCAATATTTGATGCATCTCCTATGGCTGGACATTTTCAAACATGCTGCTGAACTTATCATTCATTATTACCAGCATTATACATCGAATGGTGGTGTGGTCATTGAGCCACTTCAGATAAGTATCTCAGACCACTTTTCTAGCATTCGAAGCTGGCTCCTTAGGTGCTCGATCCATTACCACATAAAGGATCCACTCATGCTCCAGGATGATTTTCAACTTACAATACAGCTATCGTAGTTGGATCCTATTAATTTGTCATGGTTTAACAATGACTGGAGCGATAGGTTAATGGCCATATCTGCATAAAAAAAAATCAAACCTAATTAGTATATAAATTATTAATCCTAAAGATTTGAACTTCAGTCTAAAGATTCTTTCACTATTTTATACGAATTGATAGCTTCTACCTTCAATTCGAGGAATTACTCTAATTTCTTAGTGGGTACTAGAATCCACATAGACTACACATAAGTCCAACTTTGGTTGGTCAACCCATGTGCACCTATGGATAGATTCAAAATTAATTATTTCTCTAAATAACTTTTAGTAACATTGATTTTGCCCTATAGACCTAATCAGTAGGCTTTAGCCTCCACTGAAAAAGATTCGATTAGGTCCAACCATTAACATGACTACATTTGGTCTTATCTAACTAATAAATGATCAGGCACAACTTTGGTTGGCCAACCTAAGCACCATCAGAAAGACTTAATTAAATTATCATTTTATGAATGATAATTTTATTAGTCAATAATCACCAAGCCTTTGGGCCTCCAATGATTATTATACTAATGAACCCATTATCACTCAACTTAATGGGAGGCTATGATTTTGTTATCTATATAACTATTTTATTTTTAAAGATCTAATAATTTTAGAGGATTTAGTTAATCAATTTAAGAAAATTCAGCAAGTCAATTTCGATCCTCCCACTGACTTCACCAAGTTAGAAAAGAATCTAATCTAAGCTGGCATTAGGAGCATCTAAATCAGTCAGATTGATTTACCAAATAGACATGGGTGAGCTCGAATCATCAAGTGATCTAATCAAAATCCAACTCATCAGGATGATCAGATAAGCGAGATCAATGGAAGGGATATGTCATTAACTCATCAAAGATCAAATCAGTGCGAATAGGTCTCAATTAAAAATCATTGATCAAATTGCCAAACTTACCTTAGACACCATCCGATTCATTAGTTTTAATTTGACCAATCTAGTAATTTTGGATTCGACCGCGTAGTCTTGAATCAAATCCATTTGGTCTTTGTTAATGGTATGGACTTGACCAACTACAACTATTATAATTGAGTCTATAGAGTTCTTGACCTAATCTAAATTAATATTTAATTAGATTTAATCAATTACTCTAAATTAGTCCATCTTTTAACTAACCTTAGGTCTAACCCAATTTATGGACCTAATTCAACTAACCCAATAACCCACAAGTTTATGATTAATGACTTAAAGTCTTAATTCATAATTCTAGACATAAAATCATTATATTTAATTTTTAATTAAGTTTATGGGCTGAATGTTAGGGTCCAATATTTTAAAAATATTTTTAATTTTGAAAGATTCTTTATAACTTAGCATTGTTCACCAATTGAGTCAACTTATTTCAAAACTAAATCATCTTAATTCACAAACAACACTAGTTGTAGGGTTTAATCTGAAACCATATACACTATATAATCATAAAATCATAAATCAAACTTTATCTAATAATGCATTCATGATCATAAATTAGATTAAAATATAATATAATTAAATCATAAAAATATTAGATTAAATCTAGTAATTTCATGATTAACAATATAGATCAGTAACGTACCAAGATAACCTTTTTACTATAGGCGGTAAACCCTACAGCAGGACAACTTGTAGTCTGTATGATCTAGATTTTAATTTTTTAGATCTAATTATTTTAATTATTAGATTAATATTTAGATTAAATCTAAATTATTAATCTAAATATACAAGAATATCATGTTTAAACAACCTTGCTTCGATACCATTTGAAGAAAATAGTGCAGGATTTGCCATGCTACTCTCAAAAAATATTTCAAAAATAGCAATGATGTAGCAAAAAATAATTAATCTAATTAATTATCTAATGATCATATTATATTATTTAATCCTGTATATTAGGATCTAAACATAATATGCATGCATACATCAATAGATCTGAAAATAAAACTATGTAATAAACTATTTACTACATCTACGTGTTCAGAATATAATATCTTTTTGTGGATAGTCGATCATCGCAATCTGAGTCTACCAAATAATGCTCTAGTATCATGTCACAGCCGCACATATGTTCGACCTCTATGGTTGGTCCACACGAAGCTCCTAGTCTCGATATGCCCCACTGGAGTGCTAGCTCTTCGTCGGAGCCTTTGATGGCTGATCACGATTGATCCGATCGATCATATAATTTCTTATTTTTTAGATATTATAAAAATTAAAACATAAATATTAAAAGATGATGAAGATGTGTTTCAAATTTGATGGTAATCCGATGCTCACAGTACTTGATTTCTTCATTCGAATCCAGATTCCCAAATCTAGGATTTCACTCAGTCAAAAAATTCTGACACACTAAAAATCCTATCATGCTCTCTCTATGTGAAGTTCTTCCATAAAATAAATTTTTATAGAAAGATAACTTTTAGATCTATAATCTCTATTTAGATCATATTTAAAAATAGAATATCTTTATAGATGAAAATCATAAAAGAAGAGAGGCATAACGAAAAAGAAAAGTGCTATAGGATCCTATTCACCTTCACTCCAAGATTTTTTTCATCTAGAATTGATGTCCAAACACTCTAAAATTTTTACCACATAATACTAACTCCTACTACACATAAAATTTTTCATAATTTATTGACATGAATACCTTATTGACATGAATACCATGGGAAAATAGCTTAGAAAATGATAAGGGTTGAGTGGTTAAGAGGTTTTAACCACTCACTTGATTTCAAAAATCAAATGAGCCTCTTATCCTTATCCAACGCCCCCTCCCTTGTGTTTAACATGTAGAAGGACTCTCCTTCTGCATGCATATTTTTATTTTTCAAAAAATATTCGACAAACAAAAGGGAGGGCATGGGAAGTAGGGTGGAAAAGTTAAAAATGATGGGTGCATGGAAGAATTTAAATTCAAACTTCATTTGACTTGGTCCTAATTTATTTCAGTCAAATCAATCAATCTAGACCTAATTAAATCAGATTAAATCTAACCAAATTAGGCTTAACCTAATCTAATTTTAATCAAATTAAAAATTAATTAGATCTATGTCCTGATCAAATCAGGGTCAAAACTTTCATAGCAATTAGGTCATCTTATGACCTAATCGGATCAAATCCAATCGAATCAAATTCAATCAAACTTAATTAAATCCTCATCGCTTAATTAAATTAAGTTAATCAATAATTAAATTGCTAATTAATCCTTCAAAAATATCTGAATCCAAATCGAATGGATTATTGGGCAACAGAGTTCTATCAATATGAAACTTTTGAAGAGTCCTAAATTAGTGAGACTCTTGAACCCAGTGTTCCAAACGAATCAAATTCGTGATCATAGAGTCCCATACTAGTTGAACTCTTGATCAAAAAGTCTCAGACGAGTAGGACTCAGAGTCTCAGTCCAGTAGAACTCTTGATCATAGAGTTCCAGTCCAGTGGAACTCTTGATCGTAGTATCCTAGATTATCAGGACTCATGATTAAAGAATTTCAGACAAGTAGGACTCAGAGTTTCAGTCCAGTAGGACTCTTGATCATAGAGTCTCAGTCTAGTGAAACTCTTGACCATAGAGTTTCAGACCAATGAAACTCTTGATCAGAGAGTTTCAGACAAGTAGGACTTAGAGTCCCAGTCCAGTAGGACTCTTGATCACAGAGTTTCAGTCCAGTGGAACTCTTGATTACAGAGTTTTAGACCAACGAAACTCTTGATCAGTCATCAGATTAGATAGAAACTCCTAATGTGTGTGATCCCGTAGGTCCGAACCTAAGCTGATAGCACAAAAACTAATTTCTATACTAATCGAAGTAACCATCTAACAATGGTACCCAACGTTCGGATAGGTCAAATAATCATAATCGCAATATTCAAAATCGATGCGAATATGGTTATCATATAATTCATCCCTATGATTTTTGTGTAATAGATGACTCAGGGTTAGACTACTAATCTCAGAAAATACATCCATGTCGTGTCTCAAAGCAATTAGTCTCGTGACTCCTTACTAAGATTATCCTGATCAATGTTTTGCTAAATTAAAACACAATTGAATACAGCTCCTGAAATCAGGAGTGGTCAATCCCATCTTGATATATGCACCGACTTCATAAGTATTTGATTGTATCCAAAAATCTTTCATCACTGAATTAGAAATTCAGATAGTCTAGCACCAAAACATAGTGAGTTGCTTGAAAGTCACCATAGTGATCTCAGATTGGAGGGATATTTATATTCATATTCCATCGAAGCTAATCTTGATAGAAGAAAAATTTTGAAGTTGGTCACGTTCGGTGCAGATATATCCATACATCTTACTTGCATGCCATATCAGTGTCTCAACACTCCTTGGTTATGAGGATAACCAACCTATATAGCACACAACGATCTATACTTGATAAACGTTGTCGTCCTAAGTAACAACGTATCATTTGATCATGAACTATTTAAGGACTAAATGATAAATCTTTCTTTGTCGAATCCAGATTAGTTCTAAGAACTTCATCACAATATAGAAGTTCATTAGAAGACAATAGAATTTATGATAAAAAATATCAAAATAATTTTTATTAATTTATAATTTATATAGAATTATAAATATATGATCCAACCATCAACAGACTGATGATTGACTTTAGGATACATTTTCAACAAACAAGCAGTAAAAGAACATTTCTAGCTCCTCATAAAATACTATTAAAAATCTCTGATAAATTTATAATTAAGACACCATAGTACTAAAGAAAAAATTAGGGTTTTCCTACCGTAGGATGCATCTGATTGGATTAAATTTATAGCAAAATAATTTAAAATTTTTTCATGATCTAATCAGATCTAAGAGTTCTCAGATCTGATTAGATTGATCTAAAATTTATAAACAAAAATAAAAATAAAATAGTGATATTTGATATTACCTGATCGAGTAAACCATTTATCCATTATGATGATCTGATGACTGATCTGAGGTTCTAATTGAGCCGTGCATGCGTCCGACCTCTACTGATATCTACTTGATTTAGATCTGGAAGTCTCCTCCTTCTGGTTTTGATCTCCAAAGATCAGATCTGCTGTCTTCCCATAGAGCCTTCAAATCGAACTCCGAAGGCTGCATATTCATCTCACGAACATCATCATCTCTCGCTGATCTTCGCACCAATAGGATTTGATCTTTGCTCACAGGTTTTGCACAACTCTTGGGCATGGAGAAGAGAAAGAGAATCATATGAGAGAGGCATGAAAATGGAGATTTTGGCATGGCTTCGTCGTAGAACAATTTTCATTCACAAATAGTTTGTGCAGGGTCTTATTTGCAGACCAGCCCTAGAGTCCCTTCACATATAACTTTAAATAGGTCAAAGTTTAACATGTAGAAGGACTCTCCACCTAATCTCCACACCCACATCTTATTTTCTCATATTTTTGTTGCACAAAATCTTAAGAAAATGGTGTGAAATCAATTTAGGATAAGAGAAAGTTGGCACAAATAACATCTCTTCTAGAAGTTTGAACAATTCCAATTTCTTTGACCCATTCAAATACTTTGAATGGATAAACCCCAACTCTATCTATCTTTATCAACTAGGGGTGCACTCCATAAGGTGATGTGCACCCTCTCTTCCTCACAAACTCATCTAGGGGTGCGCACCCCTAGGATGCATGCCCCATCCTTCAATTCCTGCAAGATCGGATCAATATTTGATCCTTGTCCTGTTCCCATCTTATGAGATTTAGAATAAAATCTTTTCAAGTCCCATTAAATGGATTTATGTTAAGTCCTAATCAAGTTAGAACAAGTCTTGATCAGGTCAAGACTCGATTCAGTCAAATCAATAAAAATCCATCTAGAATTTTCGAGAGAGGTTTGTCTAAATTATATCTCATGATTTTAGGATAAGTCATAATCTAGCAAAGACAACCTTTATCTTATTTCCATCTTATGTGCTTTAGGACAAGCCTTGATCAGGCTAGGACAAGATCCAATTAGATCAAGATAAATTCCTATAGAGTTTTCGAATGAGCCTTGTCCAAATAGTTTCAAAAATTAGCAGGTCTTGTCTTATTTCCATCCGATGGATTATGACAAGCCTACATTAGGTTAGGACAAGACTTTTCTTAGTTGGATAAGTTTCAGTTAGACTAGGATGGAGCTATACAAGGCTTCTGGATGAGCCAAATCTAATTTAGCTCAATTGAGACAAATCAGAAAGATGACAGAAGGAGAATATTAGGCTCAATCATATGCTAGCATAATTTTTTTGAATCTAATTGGATCTAATCCAAATCAATCAAATTGGGTTAGCTGAATTGATGACATCCAGATCCAAACTCTTATTTGTATGATCCAGTTAGGTTCAGTTCTATATGATAATGGGATATGTCATGATCTCCATCATTGATATCATCGAAACATCTTTCGATGAATCAGAACTTTTTCGATTCATCCAATTAGAATTATCGATCATTTAGATAATTCTAATTGATCATAAAATTCATCAGTGACACCTAACAGTATATGGTGGCAATCCATTAGAACCGAATAGCAAATCTCTCAATGTAGCTACTTGTGTGATTGGATTCTTCTATTATGAGCTCCAACGAGATTAGGGTTAAGATGAACTTGTCGAACCTAACATCCGTTATATGAATGAATCATTCGATTCGAGTCCGATGTGAAATTCTAATAGAAACTTCTTTCTATTATTTTATACTACCATGGCCATGAGTTTTAGGACTCGATCTCATGATCATTATAGGACTACTCCTCCTCTACCGAGGTTGATAGATTTTATCTTGGTGTGATCCAATTCCTATAATGAACATGCTATAGCCAACATACACCTCAAGATTTTGAATGACTAGGAGATCGAGTTATGGTATAGTAAAATTATAACATCCTCAAGATGAACTGCCGATGCACCTCAGATCAAAGAACCAAACATATGCTGCAGCATCGAGCTAGTCAGTGATGAGAAGGTAGACTTTCTTATGACTGCTTGAGGTGGTCACGCTCAGTACTCTTGTTCTCAACAAGTATCTATACTCTCGCTCTGATGTCTTCACATCATAAATCAAGATATATCTACTCTAGAAAAGCGATCGTATATTAATCTTTCAGATTGATCACCATTCTTATGATGATCTTACGATCGAGAGCAATTTATGAGTTAATTATGATAACACATGTCTTAAATTTTCAACTCTTAAGAATATGTGTTATCCTGCCTATTAACTCAATGGATGTATCACAGATACTTTAATACATAATATGATAGAATAAATAATTTTTTAATTAATTTTAAATTAAAATTATGAAAATATCCCTAGAAAGTATTTAACAAGTATCGGTCAATCTGGCTTCTAGGGCACACATCTAACAAGCGTATGCCAGCATCATATGCCAATGTCCATTTTTTTTTCTAACTCAGAGAGCTAATTCCAAGCCTTTGCATTCACTATCCTGATCCTACCCATGATAAAATCAAACTTTCAAACTTGATGAGTGCTCCTTGCTTGCCATACTGCTATTTTAAACTGTGCATTTTTAAAATGAGTGTTGATGTTACTGCAGACATGTCTTAAACAGTATCGATAATAGGCAAGCGGTAGACTCTATTCAATAGACTCATCTATAATGGCATTCAATATATCTGGATGTCTATCAGAAATTAAGCATATTCCATTTTTATTTTGTGCGATATATATTCTGAGTCGAATAAGAAACCAACTCCAATTAGCAGTCGTCTCTTCATCCATAATTGTATATGCTAAAGGATAAATCCCATTCTTTGCATCAACTTTTGTTGCAATTAGCATCTTGCCTTTAAACTTTTTATATAAGTGCATGTCATCAATGCTGATCACAGGACGATAGTGCCTAAAATCCTGGATGAATGGTTGGAAAGCCTAAAAAACATAATTTAAAACCCGTAAATTGAAATTTTCTATTGAAAAAAAATCTCATGAAATAACAGTATCAAGATTTGTATTTTGGAGTGCAGCCATATAATAGACTAATTTTGCATAAGATGGCTCCCACTCTCCATAAATATTAACCAATGCCTTCTATTTTTCTAATTATGCATTTCTGTATGATACTGTGTATTAAAATTGCTCGTTAATGGTTGCCACAATAACTTCAACTTTAACATATTGATCTTTCTCAATAATATGCCAGAGTAGTGTGCCAATCATCCTTTCATTGACATGTTTATGGTCTCGACTCAACCCCCTAAACAAATAAGTATAAGAACCCTCATATCTAATGATCTGAAAATATCCATGCTTTTTCAATAATGCAGCATGAAGCCTCTATTTACATTCTTGTTCATTGTCTGATGATGCACATCGTATGGACCATAACTTTGAATGTGACTGGACTACATTATATGTTCGATACTTTTGAATATGATAAAGATCAGCAACTCTCTTTAGATCATCTTTGCTCTGAAGAATCAAACCTATAAAAAATTCAGTCATCGAAGAGTTCCAAAATTAATAGTCATAGTTCAATCTTCGACCAGCACTAACAACATCATCATGATCTAAATTTAATTCGCTAAAAAATTATGGAGGTTCATTCATCCTAGGTTCAGGTTCTACATTATTATCGGGCTGATCATCCTGATCACCATCTTCATCTTCATTGTTGTTACTGTCTTCATCAAGCCATTCTTCTTTAGCCTCATTCTCATCTGACTCAAAACCCCGACTATCAAAATTTATTCCAGTGCTGACCCAATCATTATCCCCTATCTGAGTGTCATATTCCGCACTTACTGCTACTTCCACCATAGGAGAAATCACTATAGGAGAAGTTGTCATAGGAAAAGTCATCATAGGAGAAGTCATCTTAGGAATTTGAATAATTGGACAACTAGGACCAATAATATTAGAATGTTCTATAAACATGGCCTTAGTACCAACGGTTCATACCGTAGAACTTAAGAAATGCAAGGAAGGTCCAGGAGTATTGTCCTCTTGGGTTAAAAGCCCACTAAAGTACCTAACCCTTGGTACCATCATTTAAGTAGTATTTTCATTAGAGAATATTTTTTTAATATATAATTCAATATATTGTCATTCTAAAAATTCAAAAGAAATGTCAATATCTCTTGGACATCTTCATCATCATCAATTGGAACTAATATATACTTGCTTTGCATTAACTATCCTGATAAATTAGGAAATCTCCAGCTCAATTCAATTTCATGTTTTTCTATCTATACTAATACCACTATATAAATAATCCAATAATTCTTGACATGATAATGATGAAAATAATTTAACCATTCGGCTCACAGACCTCACAGACTGACTATACTGCATGCCATCCACACCATTTTCTATTATGCCATCATAATATAGTAGTAAACGAACTCGAGCACTGGTCATTTTTTAGAGAATCTATGATAATATCAAAATCAAAATATTTAGCATCAGTAATTATTTTAATAAAATAATTTATATAATAAATATATTTTATCATTAACTAATAGGTAAAGTTAGGTCCTATTCCATTCAGAAATTACATTAATTCTATAGATAATTACAGTAATCAAATGATGTGCGATATAGATTGAGAGAAATTTTGACAGCATTTTTTCTTAGTTCTCCCCATATGGAAGAAGAACGAAAAAAAAATGCTGTCCGAAATTTATCTCAATCCATATCATGCATCGTTTGATTACTGTAATTATCTATAGAATTAATTATAATTTTCAAACTGTCCTAGTCAATTGAGTAATGTATATAATTCTCTCATCCGTATAAAAATATATTAATGTACGAATGCTATAGATTATCTATATTAACCAAAAAATAGGTCTATAGTTCTATATAATGCAATATATTTAAAATAAAAAGATGAATCTTGGAAATATGTTGGGCACTATTCCTAACCATTTCCAATCCGAAAATTATTTTCAGGCATTGGGTTGGAAATACGATGACTTTAGAAAAATTCAAGTCTGAGCCTATTTCTAAGAATATAGCAAACATGAAAATAGGCCGGGCACTATCCTTAACCGAATCCAATCCAAAAAAATTTTCTAGGCATTAGGTTGTACTTAAGCTTGATGACTTTACAAAAAATCATATCCGAATCCAACTCCAAACATGAATATAGTAATCAATATAAATATATTTAAGATAAATAAATAAATAAAATAAAATTAAAAAAAATAGAGGAGGATAATGGTGGCGAGGGAGGGAGGTGGTGGGTGGGGTAAGGATCGAGCGTGGTGGTGGGAAAGAGGAGGGGTGGTGGGGTAAGGGCTGGTTTGGGGAGGGGGAAGTGGTGGTGGGTTGGGGTAAGGGCTGGACACGCGAGGAGGAGGGGTGGTGGGTGGGGGTAAAGGCCGGGCACGGTGGGGGCAAGGGTGGGGTGGTGGGATAAGGAACGGGGGGGAGAGGGGAAGGAGGTGGTGGGTAAAGAGTCGATGGAGGAAGGGAGAGGGGGTGGTGGGTGCGATAAGGGTGGTGGTGGGAAGATGGCCGATGGGCAGAGGTGGGATGGCCAAATGGGGGGTAGGGGGTGCGGAGGGAGGGCATCGGATGGTGGGTGGGGGGCATGGAGGGAGGACGTTGGATTGGGGAGAAAGAAGAGAGGGAAGAAGAGAACCTGAATAGCGGCGGTGCCAAAGAGAGGAGGAGGTCGAGAAGTTCGATATGAGGGTGGTTCATTGGAGAGAAGAAAATCGGAAGAAAATGGGTCGGAGGTGGAGTTTAAGTATTTGAAATCACCATTTGGGATGGCAATTTTGAAAGCACCAATTTGCTTGATATTTTTTTATTCTTTTTTTTCTATTCTACGTGAGATGCTGATTGGGATTGGAAGATTATAAATATCATTTTAGATGATATTTTATTGGATAAAAATTATTATTTTTATTAATATTTTATCTTCTTACATTATTTATATAAATAAATTAAAATTTATATTATTTAAATAAATAAATTTTAAATTTACGTTAGTCTGAAAAAGGACTCCCACAATATCATATCACTCAGGTTAAGAAAAGACGCAGCTCCGCCTCCGTGCAAGTGCCTTGGATGCCAAGCCTTATCGGAATTGTTTCACGTTGTCCACGCGCTCTGCGTGGTAGCCTAGCGACAGCCGTGACATCACACTCTACTCTGTCCTTTTCTCCCCCTCGAGCAAGAACCCGCAGGAAACTTCGTCTTTTATACCCAAAAAAAAAAAAAAAAAGCGTCAGCCAATACGTTGCTGTCACTTTTGACTTGTTATGTTGAATTGAAGGTGCTGCGTACCTCAATTTGCCTCTACGCGATCCGCTTCCTCTTTGACTTGCTACGTTAAATTGAAGGTGCTGTGTACCCGCTTCCTCTTGAGGCTTTGGGATGTTCCGGCCAGTTTTGTTTTTTTGGGGCAGAAGCTAGGGCTGTTTAGAGACAAAGAAATCATGGTACCCATTGTCAAAAAGATTATTTTTTCTTTATCTAATATTATTTTTTATAAAAAAATTATAAAAATAACCTTCAAATTTAGATCATTTATATTTAAATCTTAAAAACTTAAAAATATTAATTAATTATCAAAATTTTAAATTTATTGTAATATATCTTAATCATCTATTTAAATTTTAATACTGTTAACAGAATGAGAAAAAGATAAAAATATCTTTACTTGAGAAAAACTATTATTTATTATTTATTTATTTATATAAATATTAAAATATTTTATTTTTTATTATTCATCCATTTGCATAGATCTTAAAGTATTATTTTCTTTGCCATTCATTTGCAAGTACAAATCTTGAAGTACTTCGGCTTCAATCATCTATCCGCATACATATATCTTAAATAGTTTCATTCTTTGTCATTTATTTATCTACATAGATAGCAAAGTATTTTGTCTGTGATCTATTTGTCCACATAGATTTTAAAGTACTTCATTTATGATCTATTCACTTATATAGATTTTAAAAAATATCATTATTTGCCATCCATCTTCTATATCATTTATCTATCTATATGGATTTCGAGGTATTTTATTCTTTGTCATCCATTTGCTTGCAGAAATCTCAAAGTGGTCATTTTTCTATCATTCATTTGCATACATCTCAAAGCACCCTATCTTCTATTATCTATCAACTTACATAAATCTTAAGTCATTCCATTTTTTGTCATTCATCTATCTACACAGATCTCAAAGTACTCCATCTACTATAGTTCATATATCTGCATAGATCTTAAAGCATACTATCCTTATCATTCATTTGCTTATACGGTATCAAAGCACTCCACCCGCTATCATTCATCCATGATCTTAAAACATTATATCTTTCCTCATCCATCCACTTACATAGATCTTAAAGAATAAAGTTATTCATCTACAGTTATTCGAAAAAGCTACTTTCCTCCATTTTCAATTTCCTCAAAACAAAAGTCTCTTGCTAAATTAGTGAGAAGGATAATTATAAGATTTTATTCAAATTAAGTTATTGAGTGACCTATGATAATGTTTTCTAATGAAGATAGATAATTAGGTTATTTTGTAATAATTTTAAAATTTTGATATTTAATTGATATATTTTAAATATATATATATGTGTGTGTGTGTGCATGTGATGTCATGGAGATGGAAAGACAAATCTAGCTTGCGTCTATTTTTTAAATCTTAATTATCCGTAGGCAGGTATGATGAAGTGATGGCTATATTTCTGAATAATACCTCTTATCTCTTAATGTTACCATGATGAGATTTCTGAAAAAGAAGTGGTTGGTAAACCATGGCAACAGGTGGCGTTGCTAAAAATTATTGCTAACAATTGCTATAGTTTTGGTGAGCATTGGTATATGCATGTCTATGCTAACACAATTATAACTATCGTTATAAATATCATCAAAATCAAATATTTTTTTAAAAATAATATATATTTATAATCATATATTTTTTAAATTAATATTAAATATTTTTATAATCAAATATCAATTTTTTGCTTTTTTTTCTAAATGATAAGATGAATATAGAGTTTGTCTTGATTTATTTAAAATTAAAAGAGAAGACAAAATAGAGCATTGGACATCATGAAATGGATATCCAAGACGATGATGCCAAAGATCAATGGATATGCAACGGCTAACATGGCTACAGGTGAGCGAACTTGTGCATCTTTTGCAAGAAAATGGAAGGGATAAAGTCCATTCTTAGTAATCCTGTGACATAATATCATTCCCGATTCTTATAATTAATTAATGATAAAGTCAAATTCATCAAATAAGAAATAGCAGTTATTATCATAAGAAAAATGATTTACAAATAAGAGAATTGTAGAGGCTTGAGGACAATGATGAATATTAGATAAATAAATTTTATTTTTATGATTAATGATGGAAGATGAACCAACATGAGATATAAACAAATCTTATCTATTGCTAACATGGACACTGTCAAAACCACCATATTTTGATGAAATAGATAACTTGTTGAGATCAATGATGATATGGTAAGTAGAATCAGAATACCAAATATTGTCATCAGTGAGTGAGGATGTGGTAGATATAGCTGCAAGTTTCTCTGGAAGATGGTGACCTTGATATGCGTAATTCATATGATGATAGTAATTGATGGCAATATGTCCAACATTGTTACAAATTTGATAGGTTGGTCGAGTAGGCTATGAAGAGCGACCATATGAGGAAAGAAACGAAAATGGTCATTAGGAGTTAGCAAGATGCCATCACTTGAGAGGTGATTGGGTCGTCAGCCATTGTTATTATGCCAATTATTGCTATGGTGAGTAGAACTACGATTTGGATTGAATGCTTTAGTAGGTCTTAAGGCAATAAATATGGTTGTAGATTATGACCTCTTCCGTGAGATTAATTTTCTCACATATTAATAAAATATGGAGTTCTTCAAGAGAAAGATGATAGGTGCGAGCACAAATCCAAATTGAAAAAAAAAATATTAGTGATAAGTGGAGAAAATCCATCTAAGATGTAGATAAGCAAATTATCATCATTTACTGGTGATCCACATACAGCTAACTTATCGGCAAGAATTTTGAATTGCTAAAGATAACCTTCATAGAGGATGATCTCTTCTTAATGTAATAAAGTTGCCATTTCATAGTCATGATATGAGGAGGAGTAAGAGATGCAAAACACTAAGAGGGAGCATCCCAAGCTTGCTTTGCCTAAGGTGACTTCAACTATACAAGGAAGAGCCGATTCTGATAATGTAGCATTGATCCAATTGATAGGATAATCTGATCATGTTCATACCATGGAGCATAGGTTGGATATGTTGGGGAAGGTGGTGGAAGCGAGCCATCAATGAAGGGTATAAGCTTATGTTCCCATACAATTGGTTTAAGGAGATAGTTACTACTATCAAGCTTAATTGGGATTAGATTTGAGATATTAGAGATGAAAAGGGAGAGGTAGCAGGAAAAGATTCGAGTTTGGATGAAGAATATGATGTTGTTGACATCATTAGCATAGGGATTTTCGATATGAAAACAACGCCTAGGTTTGGACAAGGAAGATAATGATATCAAGTTATAGCTTTGAAACCATGAAAGAAATACAATAAAATGGCTAAAAATCCTACTTGATTTCTTAGGATTTCTTTGAATATATATATTGCATATACATAGCATGTACATGTGAAAATAAGAAAAATATTTCAACAATAATTCAAATTCAAAATTCGAATTTGAATTTGAATAGAAAAAAGGTAGGAGAAAAATAAGAAAAGAATTATAGCAATAATATATATTCAAAATTCAAATTTTATTATTTGATGATGCAATCAGTATATATAGAACCGAAGTTTAATGCAAATGTAGAGTGATTAATTGATATTTATGCCTTCCCTTCCACCACATTATATATTATGAGGTGATGTAAACTCTTTTCTTTTATTATACTTTTTTTGCTATATGATGATGTCGTGATCTAAACTATTCTCTTTCATCAGCATACCTATTTGTTTATTGAGTTTTTGAATTATTGATATGTATTTATATTGTATTCTCTTATTTTTAATAAAAATGGTTGATTAGTTAATTATTTTATATAATTGAGTTTTATTTTAATATTTAGATGTTAATTCGCAGTGATATAGATTATTGAGTTCCAAAAGTGTGGTTTATCACATGCTTATATTTTAATCTTCTTGTATTCTGAAGACAAATACTACTCAGGAAGACATCAATAAAATCATATTAGCTGAAATACCTTATCACCAATAGAATGATCCAAAGTTGTATGAACTTGTGAGCAATTTTATGATCCATGGTCCTTATGGTATTTTCAATCCACATTCCCCTTGTATGAAGGATGGAAGATGTTCAAAATATTTTCTTAAACAGTTCAGAAGCTAGACATCTGCAGATGAAGAAGGATATCATCCTTATAGAAGAAGAAAAAATGGTAGAACTGTGAAAAAGAATGATGTTATTCTTGACAATAGATATACGGTTTCATACAACCCATATCTTCTCATGAAGTATCATGCACATATCAATGTTGAATAGTGCAATCAGTCAAGATCAATAAAATATCTTTTCAAATATATTTACAAAGGACATGATCGTATTACTGTAGTTTTTTATCAAAGTCCTATAAATCAAGAAAAGAAAGATATTGATGAAATAAGCATGAACTATGATTGTAGGTACATATCTCCATGTGAGGCTACTTGAAGGATTTTTGGCTTTGATATTAATTATAGAGATCCTCTTATTGAATGACTCTTCTTTCATCTACCAGATGAGCAAATGGTTGTATTTGGTGATGCTGATCCAATTGATTCTATTCTAAACAAACCTGAAACTAATCAATCAATATTCTTAGCATGGATGGAGGCTAACAAGAAGTATCCTGAAGCAAAGAATTGACTTATGTAAAATTTTCTACTAAGTTTGTATGGAAACAATCTTTGATTCAGTGGTGTCTAAGAAAAAGAGGATTCTCTATTGGTAGAGTATTTTATGTACCCCCTAAAAGTGGAAAAATATACTATGAGAAAATCTTACTTAATATAGTAAAATATGTCACATGTTTTGAAGATATAAGAACTATCAATGGGATTAGATATCCTTCTTTTAAAGAGGCTTACTGTGCATTATGCTTACTTGATGACGATAAAGAATATATTGATGGCATAGCAAAGGCAAGTTTTCGAGGTCCTGCAAATTACTTAAGAAAATTATTTGCAATGTTATTATTATCAAATTCTATGTCAAGACCTGAATTCATTTGGCAGAAGAGTTAATAATACTTAACTGATGATATTCTACAGAGGCAAAAGATTCTTCTGCGTTATGATAGTATGGCATTATCTATTATTTCATTAATTATCTTATTTACTTTTAAAATTTATTTTATATTTTTATTACTTTGATTATGAAGAATCATGAAATATTTTACATCCCTCAAGAATTTAAATAAATATCATTTAAAATATTATTGTGATATGTTTATCTTAACTGCCACTATTTTTGAATGGTTGATCTTTTTTATCACATCATATGTCTCGTTAGCATACTTTTGAAAAGGATTACTGCTTCCTATTATTTGAATTCATAAAAATAGTATTTTTATTTTTTTGTTGCTTGGATTATATGGTTACATATTGAAAAACTGAAGATATTGTTGCTGATTAATTTTATCATTGGATTTAACATTGAACTTATGTTGTTGCCAATTAATTATTATTTATGCATTCTTTAACAACATATATAATCTAAAAGAAAATATGTTATTTGAATATTTCAGGTTTTCTTTTAAGTGATGATGAATTAAAAAATCATGCACTTGCCGATATTGAAAATCTTCTTCAAAGTTATTATAAAATTAAGTCTTCGTGACTATCCTTCAATGCCTTTTTCAGATGAGATGATCCTTTCAGTTACTCAGAATAGGCTTATTCAAAATGAGCTTTGTTATGATAGATTATCTTTAGTTGAAGAGCACAAAAGATTTATTTCCAGTCTTACAAATGAGCAAAAAAATATCTATGACATGATTATGAATGTTGTTACTAGAAATGAATATGGTATTTTCTTTATTATGGTTATGGTGGCACTGAAAAAATATTTATTTGAAAAACTCTATCTACTGCTTTGCGGTCAAAAGAGAAGATCGTGCTAATAGTAGCCTCGAGTGGAACAGCATCTCTACTTCTTCTTGGAGGGAGAACTGCACACTTCAGATTTGGGATTTCTTTTAATATAAATGAAGACTCAACTTGCAATATTAGATAGGAAAGTCCATTGGCTGACTTGATAGCTAAGACTAAGCTTATTATTTGAAATGAAGCTCTTGTGATTTACAAATATTATTTTGAAGCTTTAGACAGGACTTTAAGAGGTATTCTTAGATTTACTAATCTAATGAGTTTGGAACAACTAGACTTTTGGGGGTAAAATTGTTGTGCTTGGAGGTGATTTCAGACAGATTCTTCCTATCATTCTTTATGGCATCAGACAGGATATTATTCTTGCCACCATCAACTCATCATATCTTTGATCTTTTTGTAAGGTGTTGGCTTTAACAAAAAATATGAGGCTCCAAATAAGTTGTTTTCATTCTGATTCAAATGAAGTTAAAGAATTTGCAGATTGGATACTGAATATTGGAAATGGTTCAATTGGGGGCCCTAATGATAATGAAGCAATTATTAAAATTCTGAATGATATTTTGATAAAAGAATCAAATAATCTACTAGATAGTATATATCCATCCTTTCTTGAGAACATAAAGGATCCAAGCTATTTGCAAGAAAGAGTTATACTTACTCCCACTCATGATGTTGCGGACATGATCAATGAATACATGCTTTTTTTGGTTCCTGATGAGGCAAAAACATATTTAATTGACAGCACTTGCAAAATAGATACAAATGTAGATACCCTTAATGATGTTCATACACCAAAATTCTAGAATAGTATTAAGTATTCTGGTCTTCCAACTTATTGTCTAAAGCTCAAATGTGGAGTTCTTGTAATGTTATTAAGAAATATTGACCAGCCTTCTGATTTATTTAATGGCACAAGATTGATGATCACTCAATTAAGCACTCATATAGTTGAAGCCAAAGTTATTTCGGATAGCAATATAAGATAAAAGGTCTTTATTCTTTGCATGACTTTGACTCCATCAGACTCAAAACTATCTTTCAAATTTCAACAGAGATAATATCCCTTGAAAGTTCCATTTGTTATGATGATCTATAAGAGTCAAGGTCAATCTTTTTTTCGTGTTGGTTTAAAAATATTAATATGTGACAAAGAAGAAAAGATTTTAAGTAATAGAACTAATATAGTGTACAAAGAAGTCTTCCAAAATTTAAATTTGGCAAGTATCTCCTGACACCTCTACTAATATAATTTTAGCATTTGGTAAATTATGTTATCATTTATGAATAACTCTTTATTTATTATTTATGTTAGATTAGTATTCCTACATTTACTTTGATATTAGCATTATTATTGTTTGGAATAAGAGAATTCTTGGTTGTCAACCATATTATAAAATACACTTTTGAATCTAATCAACTTCAATTTGCTAAAAATGGTATTGATTAAGTATCTTAGATGTTTGATTGCTGAAAATAAACTATTTTTTTTAGTTTTATCGAAGCTCTTCTGTGATTACCAGTTACATTAGGCTAAGCATCAGACTGGACTTCGACGGGAGCGGAGTTTATCCCCAATAATTTCTAATGTATTTTTATCATATATGAAATATGATTTCTATATTTATCTATTGCTATAGCATTCTATTTAAATTAATTATTTTATATGCTTTATATGAAAATGATTCATGAAATGTCAATCAAATATGCATGTTTTAGAAAAAATGAATTATATTTCTTTACATCAAAATATATTGTATGTCGGTCTATTGCTCTCTAGTCTGACTATGACCACTTGAATTTAGGATCTAGTCTCCTTTGAGGCCTCAAATGGGACGATCACTAGTGCACATCAATGGATGGTGTGTTGTAGTCAGAGCCTAATTTTTCTTTTAAGCCTAGCCATGTGGCGTTAATCACTGGTACATGTTGGTGAGAGCATACTACTCCATATGATATATTAGAGTTAGTTTTTCTTTCAGACCTCTAGTGAAACAATCATTGGTGTCATGACCAATGGACAGCATGTTGTAGTCATGATCTAGTCTCTTTTGGGGCTAACTATAAGTCGATCATGGCTATAATCAGAGAGATTAGGAGAGTAATGATTGAAAATTTTATTTCAAATAAAATGCATATTTCGAATCTATACTTTTATACTCATTAAATTATAAATTTATTTTTTTATATAAATATTTAAATGAATTATAGATTCTACTAACTTAATGAGTCTGTAAAGCTCATTTCTATATTCTATTTTTTCAGATCCAAAAGAATAGAGCAGTGAGGAATTTTGCTTAATTTATTTTTAAAATAAATATTAATTTATTCTTATTAATCTTTGTAAACCACTTTTTAATAAAATATTAATTTATTCTTATTAATCTTTGTAAACATCTTTGACTAGCAGCCATAAAAGAAAAAGAGAAAGACAAGCGACCCACGGTACCCCACGTTCCACATGGCTTGCGTTCCACGATACTGATCGTTTTATCGTAAGTCCTTACCAAAAAATTAAAAAAAAATCATTTTATCATAAGAGAATATTCGAAAGGCTAACGTAGGATAGAATGGATTTTGGAACTCTCAACTTTTGGAGGATATATATATATCCATAACGATCATTTTAGTGCATCTCCGGAAAGCGTTGGAAAAGAAAAGAAAAAAAATTTAAAAAAAATATTTTCAAGTCATTTTAGTTTTTTACTATCCAAAAATTTTTAAAAATATTTTTAAGAAAAATCTTTTTTTATAAAATTCCTTTCAAGTATGCATTCTTTCCAAAAATAAAAGATGGTCTCACCCAACCCAATAAGGGACCTCTTTCACCGAAAAGCCTGATATGGGGCACTCATAGAAAGTTCCCCACTTAAATATGGCATTGGTCTATGTAAATTGGGCTGGACTGGTTTTTCTAGTAACTCAACTAAAATCTAGGCCGTAAACACAATAGTTATTGGTTGAGTCTCCACAAACACACACGCATGCACAAAATAAAATACAAAAAAATTATTTGATTGAAGATAATATGATATGAAAAAATGGTTCTCATGTCAGATTATTATGTTTGATATAAAAAAGTAAAAAAAAAGATGATAAAAAAATTAGTGGATCCCATATTTATTTTTCAGAGAGATGGTAAAACAAATACTATAAAGGTTAGAATTTGATAAATTTTCGAATGGTGATAATCCATGTTTGACAAAAATACCTCCAATAAAGCTGCATATGTAATCATTGACTTTATTTTAATACCCTTCAAATTTTATTCAATAAAAAGCTTTTATAAAAAAATTAAAATAAAGATGGCATTATGCAAAAGATTACGTAATTATAGTCACCATATAAAAACTAATTAAAAATGATAATAGTATTTTAATATTAAAAAAATATTTTATATTAAAGAATATATTTATAAATTTTATCATATTTTCATGTAGGATTATCTTCAATCAAACGTAATAATCCTTTTTTGATGTCATTTTTTGGAGTAAGTTTTTCACCAATCAAATATAGTAAAAAAAAATTTTCTCCGCAATCATTTTTTTAGGTAAATAATTTTCATAAATTATCATATTATCTTGTAATCTGACATACCCCAACCAAACGGACCAAAAAAGAAAAAAAAGTGCAGGATGGATATAGTCAGGACTCTTTAAGGGACCGTTTGGTTGAAGATAATCTATCATGAAAAAATAATTTTCATGTTAGATTACTATATTTGGTATGAAAAATAGAAGAGAGAGATGATAAAAAAAAATTGATGGACCCTATGCTTATTTTTTAAAGAAAGAGATAGTAAAATAAATACCATGGGAGGAGTAAAATAAATACCATGGGAGATTGGTATTTGGCAAATTTTTGAGTGGTAGTAATCCATATTTGATAAAAATATCCTCAATAAAGCTGCATATGTAATCATTGACTTTATTTTAATATCCTTCAAATTTTATTTAATAAAAATTTTTTATTAAAAAATTAAGATGAAGATGGCATTATGCAAAGAATTATGTGATTATAGTCATTATATAAAAATTAATTGAAGATGATAATACTATTTTAGTATTAAAAATTATTTTATATTGAAGAATATATTTATAAATTTTATCATATTCTCATTTAGGATTACCTCCAACTAAATGTAATAGTTATTTTTCAGTGTCATTTTTCGGAATAATTTTTTCATCAATCAAACATAGTAAAAATTTTTTTCCTCCATAATTATTTTTTTAGGTAAACGATTCTCATGAATTATCAGATTATCCTATAATTTAACATATCCCAACCAAACAAACTTGGCCATTAAATTTTTTTATTTTTTAATTTTTAAAAAATAAAAATAAAAAAGTAATGTTTGATAATATCATAAAAAAAAAAAATTAAAATAATTATTTTATTTACAAAGTAATAAATTTTTATTTTTTATTTTTTTACATATAATTGTCTTTTGCTTTATAGCAATGTAATTACTAAACATATTTGTTGTTTTTTTGCTTTTACTTAATAGTAAAAATTTAAAAAAATAAGAAATATTTTTTTAAAATTAAAATTTAAAAATCAAAAAGTGGAACCAAACATATCCTAGCTAATTAGGTGAAGTGAAATAATTGGTAACCCAAGCCTCTAGAAAGGTTCAAAGGTCACATGAAAATGGAAACAAGCTAATCTATTCTGGCCCTATCCTAACCCAACAAATATTTAACCAAGTGTGATCCTTTTAGGTTTTAAAGTTCTTATTTTAGATTTAATTTTTCCAGCAAGTGTATGTGTTAGTCAAAAAAAAAAAACATGACACTGGCATGAAATTTTGCATATATGAAAGTTTAAACGAACTATAATGAAGGAGAAGCTCTCCTCCCCTCATCAACCAATAGACTTTTGCATGCATGACCTTCACGAATGCATATTTGCTTATTTAATTCTCCAAATACAAATATACTTCAAAAGTCTCTAAAAATATACACATGATTTCTTATATGCTCTTCACAAATATAAACATTTGTATATGTGCACTTATGATGTCATGATGACATCCCTAGATGAAAGTTATTTCACCTAGTCTTGTTACCTCTGCCTGTTTCAAAAAAGCTTGCATGCAAACTCTCACGACAATGTTTAGTCTTTTTGTTTATCCACCCAAAAATTGAAAAGCATATGCACGTCATCCTTTTGAAGTTTTGCATTTTCAAATTAATGTGAAATTTTCAAACTTTATTCATAGAGAGGGATTGTTAAAAAAAAAATAAAAAATATTTATGGATCACATGTAGAAGACCTATAATACAAGATAAAATTTCAAGAATAGATTATAAATAATCAACATATCTTGAAATTCTTGAGCAGCCATCTAATGATCTACGCTGAACATCCTGCAAGAGAAGAATCAACCATGAACAGATCCTCCTCTCCTTCTTCTCCTGATGTCTGCCTCCTCAATGGAATGAGTTCCACCCTTAAAACGTAGAGATCTTAATATTCTAGGATTTCTCTGTATTTATAGGAGTGAAGTAGAAATCTAATCCAATTAGAAAATTTTAATGGATCCACCCATCACAGAGCCCATTAGTCGGATCAGGTCTACACCGATATCTGCTATATTACATGACTAAGACAATAGAATCCAAATAATATGATCGCAGGTTATTTTGGACTCCTTAATCATTCATTCGGATGATAACTTAGCCCGTATTTTGTAATAAATTAGAAATCAAAATCAGTTTATAATCAATGGAAGTCCATCTTATGAAAATTTTTAACATTCTCCTACTTGGACGATAATGATTTTGATTTTTTTTATTTATTTTTTAAAAAATATATTAAATATAATATGTATAGTTCAAAATGACTCTTGGGCAAAGTATACCTCATGTGGCCACATATGTAAATATTCTGAATAAATAATATCTTTAGTCAAAAATTCGGTCCGCTAAAATCACTAATATTGAATCACAGCAATCTTCATACCATTTATCGATATAAGATCTTTTGTATGGTTATAAATATTAGTAATCTTATCGACATAGATTCTGATGATATAGTGCATGTAGTATGAATTTTGTACTCATATAATCTAAATATACAAAGTTCTTCATCAGTCTATTTTATGGTTTCCAATGAAATCTCTTTATGCTTTTCAATGAAGGTTACAACAAGCTTATGTTATCATAAGCAACATCTTTATACTTAAGCGAAAGCTTTATGCTTAAGATTTTAATTTAAATAATATTTATAAATAATCATATATGTATAAAATATAAATATCATATTTTATTAAAAAATAAAAAATATACTACATCCGTATGATATTTAACCAAAAAATAATACTTCCACTAACCAAGTACATCAAATGATTGCAATAAATCCATGTTTTCAACATATTTTCCAAATACAGTGAATCTAAGTTCTTTGGTTAATGGATCCACTAGTATTGCATCAGTTTTGTTATGCTCGATGATAATATCTTCCTTTTTAACCAAATCTCTGACTGCAAAATATTTTATTTCAATATATTTTGAGGCACTGAAACTCTTATTATTCTTTGAAATGAATACAACTGTATTATTATCATAATATATTTCAAATGATTTAAAGATAGAATCAACAACCATATGTCCTAAAATAAAATTTTCCAACCAAACAGCATAAGTTGCAACTCCATAACAAGCTATAAACTTTGCCTGTATGGTAGATGAAGCCATGATAGTCTATTTTAAACTTTTCCAAGATACATCCCCTCCAGCTATCATAAATATATAATTAGAAGTGGATTTCATATCATCCACACAACCGGTGAAGTCGGAGTCACAATATTCAATCACATCAAGACAATCAGTCCTTCTATAAGTGAGCATAAAATCTTTGGTTTTCTGCAAATATCTTATGATCTTTTTAACTGCTTTCCAATGCTGTTTGCCTGGATTTGACATATATCTACCGAGCATACTAATAGCATATGCAATATCCAGTCTAGTGCAAACTTGTGCATGCATCAAACTACCCACGACACTAGAATAAGGCATATTTTTCATAGATTTTTTTCTATATCATTCATTGAACACTGATCTTTACTAAATTTATCTTCCTTAACTATAGATATGTCTCCGGATTTGCAATCATGCAGACCAAATCTTTTTAGAACACGGTTAATATAAGTTCTTTGAGATAATCCTAACAAACCATAACGTCTATCCCTATGAATCTCAATACCAAGTACGAATGAAGCTTCTCCAAGATCCTTCATATTGAAGGTTCTGGATAGTAAATATTTAGTCTTATATAATAGAGCTGTGTTATTACAGGCAAGCAAAATATCATCCACGTATAAAATAATAGAAATAAATTTACTCCCACTGATCTTAAAATATATGCATTGATCCACTTTATTTTTTGCAAATCTAAAAGAATTCACGATATTATCAAACTTAGGATACCACTATCATCATGCTTGCTTAAGACAGTAGATGGAATTTTTAAGTCTACACATCATATGTACCTTTTTATTTTCTACAAAATCTTTTGACTGAGGTATATAAATTTTTTCATTAAAATCATCATTCAGAAAGACTATTTTAACATCCATCTAATGAAGCTCAAGATCAAAATGGGCTATCAATGCTATAATTATTTTGAAAGAATCTTTGTAAGAGAAGGGAGAAAATGTTTTATTGTAATCTATGCCTTCTTTCTGTGTGAATTCTTTTGCAATCGGTTGGACTTTAAATGCTCAATATTTTCATTAGAATCTCTTTTGGTTTTAAATACCCATTTGTACTTTACAGGTTTAAACCTTTCGGATAATTCTACAAGCTTCCATATTTCATTGTTAGCCATGGACTGCATCTCATCATATATAGCTTCAATCCATTTATTTGACTGGGAACATGCAATAGCCTGATCATAAGAGACTGGATCGATCATATGACCAATGTCATAATTATTTTCATCCAAATAAATCACACAGTCATTGGGAATAGCAGATCTCCTTTCTCTAACTAATCTTCTTATTGATATATCATTAACTGGCTGTGAAGGTGCTGTGATTGGTTGAATTATTTGTTGCTGTTCAACCATGATGAAATATGATTTTCTCCTGAACAATAGGTATAGGAATAATAACATGTCCATCTTTCAACATGTTATTTTCAGTATGAGAGCATCTGCCATCATCGATATCTATTTCCAAAAATTTGGCATGGATAGACTCAACAATCTTTGTACCTCTATTAGGACAGTAGAATCTGTATCCTTTGGAGTTATCTAGATAGCCAATGAAATAATAATGAATAGTTTTAGGGCTAGATTTATTTTTCAATGGATTATAAATTTTAACCTCAGCAGGACAACCCCAAATATAAAAATAATTAATGCTGGGCTTCCTTCCAACCCATAATTCAAAAGGTGTTTTTAGAACAGCTTTACTGAAAACTCTATTTAAGATATAAATGGCGATTTTTAAAGCCTCATCCTAGAGATATGTAGGTAAATTGCATCCACTCATCATACTTCTAAGTATAATTTTAAGTGCGGTTACGTCTTTCAGCTACATCATTATATTCAAAAATTTTAGGCATGGTGTATTGGGCTACTATCCCACACTCCTATAAAAATTTGGCAAATAATCCCATTTGCTGGTCAGATTCACTATATCGACCATAATATTCTGCACCACGGTCAGATCTTTCTATTTTGATTATTTTCTCATGCTATTTTTCAACTTCAGTCATGAAGATTTTAAATTTATCAAGTGCTTCTGATTTTTCTTTTAGAAGATAGATATGTCCAAAATGAGAAAAATCATCAATAAAGATAATAAAATATTTACTATTATAAATAGTAGGATCCAAAGGTCTACTAATATCTGTATGAATAAGTTCTAAAAGATCATTACTATGTTTTGACTTTTTTCTTTTAGTCTTCGTAAATTTGCTCCTAAGATAGTCAGCATAGGTATGAAGGTTACTAAAATCAAGAGAAGAAAGAATTTCATTATCAATTAATCTTTGAATTTTTTTTTTAAAGATATGACCTAATCGTTTATGCCACAACATAAATGATTTATCTTTAGTTATTTATCTTTTAGGGATAATGGCATCAACATATATAGAAGAAAAATCATTTCTACTGATAACATTAAGATGATATAATTCGTCGAATAAAAGACATCCATCAATAAATTTAAAGTTAAAAAATAGTTTAAATTTTCAATGATCAAAAGTAAATTTAAAACCACTAGAATCAAGCTTAAAAAGAGAAATCAAATTCCGTCTCATGGAAGGTACGTAAATGGTATTTTCTAAGATAAGTATAAAATTAGACTCTAATTCTAGCATGATGTCTCCAATAAAATCAACTTGAACTTTTTTTTCATTTTCTATGAAAAGATTCACTTCATTCTCAGTTGCCTTTCATTTGTTTATGAACTCCTACAAAAAATTAGTGATATGAATAGATGCCCCACTATCTAACCACCAAGAATGTAATGGAATATCTATCAAACTGGATTCAAAACAAACAAAGATTAATGAATTACCTTCTTGCTGATTTTTCTTTTCTAACCAATTCTTGTATTTGAAATATTCAGCTTTTTTATGACATTTCTTCTTGCAAAAGAAGCACTTGAAAATTTTTTTAACAGTAGCTTGAGGACCTCCAAGATTTTGATTTTCACTTCTAGGATTATGAGATTGACTATTTCTTTTGAAACCATTTTTATTCTTCTTTCTATAATTGAAATTCTTAGGATGTGGCTTATACACCATATTAGCACTCTCTTTCTTTTTCCTAAGATATTTTTTTTTCTCTTGAGCATGCACTGAAATAAGTTCATTCACACCCCATTTATCCCTTTGTGCGTTATAAGTTATTTTAAGTTGATTAAATTGTATATGCAGGAAAAGAATTAAAGGCCTGATGAACAATAAAGGCTATTGGGATAGGTATATCTAGACTATTAAGTTTGGATGCAATGCTTTTCAATCTCATGATGTGAGCTCTAACTCCACCAATACCATCATATCTCATGTTAACTAACTTTTCCATCAGCTCTCCAGCCTCAGCTTTCTCAAATTCTACATGCCTCTTACTTATGGCATCATAAAATTGTTTAGTATTTTCATTGTCAGGTATAGCATCTAAAATGATATTAGATATGGATCTCTTTATAATTATTAAGCTCAACTTATTTGCTTTCTCCCACTTTTCACTGACAGCTTTCTGTTCTATAGTACTCTATTTAGTTATCTGAGATGGAGGATATCACATAAAGTAATATCCAAATCCATCAACCCAGTGCCAATTCAATATCACGTTTCTATCTTTTATAATTTATTCTAGTCAGAGTTTCAATTGGAGTAGTAGTGTTATTAATTGCAAAGGTGCTAACTGCAAAATAAACTTAATGCATTCAAATAATAAATAAATTATAGGCAATCAACATACTTAAGAAATTTTATGAATATTATTTTAATGAGAGCTTTTGGTGCAATACCACGAACTTTTTTTGGAAAGAAAGTGATCCATATAAAGTTTCTTTCATATGTTTAATAGAGAATACATGTAAGGTATCATTAGCTTTCGAAGATTCATCTACTTTGGTCAAATAAATTTTTATGCCATGTATACTTATAAAATATAAAAATATTTTTATTTTAAAATTATAACATGCAATGAGCTTTCTTTAAGAAGATTATTATATGCTATAATTTTGTGATACTTTAATCTCTTCTTAAATAATATATAGAAGAATATTGTAAACATCATTAAATATGTCACTTTGATGGACACTATCTAATATAATTTGCAAATCTTCTATTTAGGAATCAACACGCATGCCTATCAATTTTAATACAACTTAATGCATCCACAACAAATAAATTTATCAAAAAAATTAACAAGTCTTAATTCTCTAAAATATCTGACAGAGAAATCCTATAAATTTTAATAAATGGACCATTTTGTTGGTTACCAAATATTAAAATCCATATTCCCTTAAACAAGAGATCACAACAAAAATTATATAATTTTTTGAACTAAAATCAAATAATATATTTGCAGGGACTAAAATGCAAAATTTTAAATATTATTTAAAACCATAAATTGGGTTTGGATTTCAACCCAAAATCCAAACCCGTTAACCCTTTAATGGAGGAAAGGAGGGGGGGGGTCCTCACGATGGCAGGGTGGTTTAATCGGCCCCCTTCCTCGTCGATTCCACTCCGACGGCCGGCGGGAGGCTTCAAGCCACAGTCATCGGTGTCTCTTCGCCACCCACCTCCGATCGCCGGTGGCGTGTCCCTTCCCCTTTTTTTATCTGCTTAGAACCCGACGGTGAACCGTGCCCGGCGTCTCCACCAAGATTGCGCAGATCGCCGCCAACTCTCCGAAGAAGATAAAATCCAGCGCCCCTCCTTTCTTCTTGTTTTTTTTTTTTTTTTTTTTTTGTTCTTTAATCTTCGATGGAAATGCTTTGCCAAATGATCCGGCACCGCGGAAGAACGGGCACCGGTCGTCTGAACTAGCGCCTTGCCGGTCCGGTTGGATTTTGAAAGAAAGAAGGAAGGGCACAGCAGAAACGAACCATCGGCCCCTTTCTTCCTCTTCTCTTCGATTTTTCCTTTTTTGTGTTTTTGTTTGGTTGATTGATTAGGGCCGCCCCATCCTTTGGCATCAGTGGGACCTATCGTCGGATGATCGCCGGCTGCCAACCTAATTTTTGGAAAAGAAAGGCACGGGAAGAACCGCCGGCCCTTGATTAAATCTTTTCCCTTTTTTTTTTTTTTTTAATTGATTGATTATAATCTAATTTTCTTTTATTCTAATTTTTTATAAAATTCTAAACTTTAATATTAATTATTAAAAAAATTAAAAAATATATATACGGATCACATATAGAAAATCTAGAGTAAATGATAAAATTTTAAAAATAGATTATAAATAATTAACATATCTTAAAATTTTTAAGCTGAATATCTTGTAAGAAAAAGATTAATTATAGATAAATCTTTCTCTCCTTCTTCTTATGTCTACCTTCTCAATGAAATGAGTTTCATCCTTAGAATGCAGGGATTTTAATATCCTAGAATTTTTCTATAAATTGTATTTATAGGAGTGAAGCGGGAACCTAGTTTAATTAGAAAAATTTAATGAATTCATCCATTGCAGAATCCATTAGTCGAATCAGATCTACATTGATATTTGCTATATCATAAGACAATAGGATCCAAACAATATTATAACATGTTATTTTGAGCTTCTTAATCATTCAATCAGACAATAATTTAACTCATATTTTATAATAAATTAAAAATTAAAATTAATTTATAATTAAAATTAATCAGGATGCTATGAAAGTCCACGATCTTAGGCGCTCTATTGCATATCGGAGTCTTAAATGAAAAAAAATTTTAAATAAACTTCGTCTACCATACATACCATAGATAAGATTAATGAAAAAAAATATATTAATATTTTAAATTAAAAAATTCTGCTGTATTGAGATGATTGTAGAATTTTTCAATTTAGAATGCTCAGATGATTTTTTTTTTTTAAATTAACTTTATTTATGGTACATATGATAAATTAAATATATCCAAAATTTTCTCTTTAAATGAGCAGAGAATAGCGAACCCCAACACTCGCTAGTGCGGACTTCGATCCAAGGTATGCCTGCATGTTTGCCCTTCACAGAGCCATCCGCATCTCAGTGGGTCGAGGCAGGCGACGATGAGCCCCCCTGGAGGTCCAGCGCAAGCCGCACGCGTGGACACCAACTAGCTCGCCACCACTTCATCCCACGCCTCCATTTTGCCCAATGAGGTCGGGACGTACGGCTGTCCTCGTATACTTTTCTATAAGGCCTTGCTTCCACATAGAACTTTTATGAGGACCCCTTACGTTGTCCACAGAGAAATTTGTACGCCGTTTCGCATAGAAATTCTATGACAATATCGCATTCCGATGGTGTGGACTCCTGTTCGCATAGAGATTTTACGCATGCGCAACGAGATCTGTATTACTGCTTTGATAAGCCATGACGCTGTTTGAAGCAATTTTCTTTCGCATATAGAATGCGACCATTAAATAATTATATATATATAAATTCTCATCTCTGAGATGTGTACATATTTTTTTAAATTTAATATAATATTTTTTTAATATATATATATATATATATATATATATATATATATATATATATATATATATATAAAAGTTAGAAAAACATGTACGCATCGAACTCGGATGGTCTCAGTCTCGACCTGACGTAACCTGGAGACGGTGTGTCTCCCCTTAACTACCGTACATGGTTTGGCACGGCAATCATAATTAGATGGATCTACCAGCCCGCCGGCGTATGTATTTGGCGTAGTCGCATTTAATTTTGGGCATCGAGCCAACCATGGGACGCCGTGGTTGGCAGGCAACTCTCCCCTGTGATCAACTCGTAACGGGCCAGACGTGTGAAGAAGCTTGCTTGGCTTCTCTTACGTCAGCCATATATGATCAAGAACACTTTCTGGACCATGAATGATTGAGGAGTGGCTTTAAAGCTCAAGGAATTTGGACATGAGATAATCTGTTTGGACTCGGACCCAACTGTGTCACCCTCGCCCGAGTCCACGCCTTTCGTGTTAAGAGGAAGAATAGTCCGGGGGACGTGATGGGGAGCAGGTTGCACTCTTACTTTTATTTTGATTCTTGTGTGAATTGTCCTCCTTCTTTCTTTTGTTTTGTTGATAAAAGATTGTTTTCTGATAGACTAGCAACCCACATTTAACGGTAAATAATAATAAATAATTTATAATAAAGTAATTATATTTTTATTTTTTAATTTTTAAATATTAAAATGAATATAAATAAAATAAATAGAACCGAGTTTAAAATATGGAACAAAAATGAAAAGTGATGAAATAAGAAAACTTGTTAGAAGAGTAGAGAGGATTGGAACAAATTAATGATTAAATATATATTAAAGATAAAATGATTAATAATTAAAAGTTAAATTAAACCAAAAATATAATAATTATATATAAAATTACATCAATGTAAACTATAGGATGCGGAAGAAAGTTTTGATAGAAAATACAAAACAGGATAATAATAGAAAAATAAAACTAAATCAAAATTATAAAGAAAATACAAGTTATATGAACAAATTAATCCTAAATCCTAGAGTTCAATTGGCTTGATATGTATAAGAGAAACTATGTAGATGAGAGGCGCACAAATAAAAAGAGATATATGTAAATTAAAATTTTAATTTTTTTAATTATATTTATAAAAATAATAGAAAAAATTAAAAATTATATTAATAAATTTATCTTAAATCTTAGAGTTCAATCGGATTGAGATGTCCGAGAGAAACCATGAAAATGAGAAATAGAGGCATGAAAATATAAGAAGATATATCTGGATTGTATATTTAATTTCTAAATTGGAGTTTTCATAGTTATTCAACGTGAAGAGAGGATATTCTGATTGCAAAAATTTATTAACGAAATCTAACATTAGAAATATCTCCCTTCTAATTATATATATCTATACCTTACACAAGTAGAGTCACATTTAACCAAATTTTCGCTTGTAGGATTATGATCAAGGGGTCATGCAAAAGTAAATTTTATGAAAAAGCTTTAAATATCATTGGAATAAAAAAATATAAATATTGTATCCTGTTATAGTTCTAATTTCCAGTAAGAGTAGAAGGAAAAAGATAGCAAGCACGCAGCAACATCATAAAGGACCTTTTAGTGGTGATGGAAGGGTTTAAATAGTATGGCTTTAGCTCTAAGTAAAAAAGAGAAGTTTGCAAGTCTAAATTGCGAGGTGGATTGGGTTGCTTACATTAACAAGATGATGGTAAAACTATTATTGGTTCTTCAAAGAACCAAAATTGATTTGGTAATGCAAAATTAGGTTTCGACAACTATATCAACTTTGCATTCTACTATATTACCTAATTTCTCTTAAATTAGAATACATATTTCATAAAAATATTAAATAAAATATAAAATTTTATATTTGTCAGCTTATTTTAAATCTTAAATATCATCAAGCCCTATATTAGCATATGAGTTCACCATATCCTCTCATTATTTCACATCTTTTGCAAGAGTTTATTACAACATCTAGATATGATATTTAATTGAGAAAGTAATAATTTTGATAAATTATACTTCATGGTTGAAGCATATGAGGGGCCAGCAATCTTTGAAAATCATAAAAAATAATTATTTAAGCAGACAATTATTTCTACCCGTGTGTGTATGTGTGTGTATATATATATAATAATTTTTAATTTAAATTATTTATGATTTTAGCTTGTTGATTTAATATAATCTCGTATCCACCCGTCAACGGCATCATTCTTGGCAAGGATGCGGTCATTCGAGAAAATAATATTATATTTAAATGATTTATGATATTAGCTTGTTCATTTGAGGTGATCTCGCGTGCACTCGCCAACGTCATCATTTTTGATATGGATGCAGTCATTCGAAGGAATAAAATCATAGCATGTTGGCTAAGTAAAAGAGGTAACTCCGCCTTTGTGCAAAGTTCCCTCGGCAAAGCACTCTTGCGACGGCAGTGACATCACGCTCTGCTCCGTCCAAAACTTGTTCGTATGTTCTCTCCCCCTGGAGCAAGAATGCACTCTTTTATACCTAAAAATGCGTCAGCCATGAAGTAGAGCGTTGCCGTCCTGTTATGGGAGCTGCGTACCTTCCCTCTACGTGATCCGCCTGGCGACCAACTATGTCAGATGATATATATATATATATATATATATATATATATATATATATATATATATATATATATTTTTTTTTTTTCCTTCTTCATCTAATTTTATTTTTTATAAAAAAAATTTAAAAATAATTCTCAATCCATCCATATTTAAATTTTAAAATTTTTTAAAAATATTAATTAGCTACTAAGACTTTAAATTTATTATAATATATTTCAGTCATCTAATTAAATTTTAATATTATTAATGAAATAAAAAAATATATTTTTACTTCAAAAAGATTATTTACTATTTACTTATCTATATAAATATTAAAATATTTTATTCTCTATTATTCAGATCTTAAAGTGCCACGTCCTTTATTATTCATTTGCAAGCATGGATCTTGAAGTGCTCTAGCTTCAATCGTCCATCCGTATGCACAGATCTTAAATAATTTCATTCTTTATCATGTATTTATCTACAGAGATCGTAAAATATTTTATCTATGATGCATTTATCCATACAGATCTTAAAGTATCTATAATTTATTTATTTATACAGATCTTAAAGAACTTCATTGCTTGCAATCCATCTTCTATCATTCATTCATGTATATTGATTTCAAAGTATTTTATCCTTTGTCATCCATTTGCTTATAAATTTTAAAATGGTCTATCCTCTATCATCCATCTATTTGCATACATTTCAAAGCACTCTATCCTCCATCAATATATATATATCTTAAAATATTTCATTCTTTATCATTCATCTATCTACATAGATCTTAAATTTTTCATCTATTATAATTCATATACCTATATAGATCTTAAAGCATATACCATCTTTATTATTCATTTACTTGTATGGATAACAAAGTATTCCACCATCGATCATTCATCCGTGATCTAAAAATATTGCATCTTTTCTCATCAATTTATCTGCATAGATTTTAAAGAACAAAATCATTTATCCACGGGCATAGATACGAAAGAGCTACTTTCCTCTCTTTATAATTTTCCTTAAAACAAAAGCCTCTTCCTAAATTAGTAGGAAGGATGGTTATAAGGTTTTATAAAACATTAAGCAATCAAGCGATATGCTAAGGAAGATAGACAACTAAGCTATTTTGTTACAATTTTAAAATTTTAAGATTTAATTGATACATTTTAAATCTTTAGGATTTAAGTATAAACGTATCGAATTTGAAGGGATATATATATATATAATCAGGTGCATGCGATGTCATGGAGATGGAAAGATAAATCTAGCTTGCATCAGTTTTTCAAATCTTAATTATCTGCAGATGGATATATGATGGAGTGATAGCTATATTTCTAAATGATAGCTCTTGTCTCTTACCAAAAAAGATTATGTTACCGTGATGGGATTTCTAGAAAGGAAGTGGTTCCATTCATTATGCGGGTAGTCGGTTTCATCCCGCTCGTCACGGTGATGTATTTTACAAAAAAAAAAAGGAAGACAAACGCACTTGTATTTGCTTCCTTGCGGCAAAAACTGCCAAGCGCTGTACCACTTGTTCAAGTTAGATTGTCTGTAGCCTCGAGATAACGTTTTTTTTTTTTTTTTTTTTTTGTGTGTGTTTTATTGACAGCAGTTGTCGTTTGTCGTGTTTGAACTCTGAATTAAATGGAACCAATCACTTTCGTTTAAAACAACCACGCCTCCCATCCCATGTATTTTGACATCCATGTATGCATATCGTTGTCGTATATACTCTTCTTTGTTTCAACTTCTGTGTTTTTGTGGTCTATCCTCTCTAGGTTTTATCACCAAGAGCGTTGATAGAAGAACATGAAGGACAAAAAGATAGCCTGCAGATTGGGAGAAAAAGAACTCGTTTTGGTTTTTACGGTTAAACTAAGTATTCTTCAAGTAATTATTATTATATGATTATAATTGGCATATCATGTGCTATCATAATTCATAAATACATGAAGCTCAATCAATCACATTAATAAAGAAAAACTTGGCACATTTTGAAAAGCACACATGTCTGAAAATCCTTACCAATATAAGGTATTTGAGGATTGAAATAATCATATATTTATAACTTTATATATGATCACTAGATAAACTTTATGTTAGGATTAGTGGTACTTCCAAGTCTTGGAAGATCATGGAAGGAGTCAGGGTACTAACTTCTAGAGACTAAGATAGATATGAGTCCTAGGACTAAAACCAGTTTGATCCTATAATGGAGGTTCAGTCTTCCTGGATTTGAAGCCAAGAAGATTTGATCTTGAGGAGGCTAATTCATGTATGGACTGAGTTTGGATTTATGGGAGTGAGATTGAGTCCAATCTTATAGATTACCTTAGAAAGTTTTTTTACGAATTGAATTTTTGGTCCAATATAGATATAAATATACATATATATTGCAAATCGTAAGAAGAGATATCAATACAGTTATTTTCTTTTACATCTCTTTGATCTTTCACATGCCAAGATATTCTAGGAGGCGCGCCTCCAAGCATAAAGGAAGAAGGAGTGCCCCACTACTCTTTCTTCATCCTCGACACATTAAAAGATCCTGCACAACACTTTATTAGTTTAAATCAATTATTCAATCTTGATCTTGCAATAGCAGGTACGCGTTTCATGCAGCCCATCATATTAAAAACAAACTTGCAAACCAATTCGAAGAGACTATTTAATCTAAATGATATAGTCAATACTAATAGCTTGGTTAGAGGAAAAATTATATGTTTGCCAACGATGATTTGAGTATGGATATGAACTTCCTCCGAGTGCAGCCAAACAAGCAAGGCAACAAATTCAAATGTATATGTCATATTTGCTTTGTCAGATCTGCAAAAGTGAACCAATCAATAAATAGATTGATAAAATAATTAGAATCTGAATGACTTTCCTCTGGATGTAATCCACCAGGCAAACGTGGCAATTGCATGTGGACATCAAGTTCCTGCATGTGGACATCAAGTTCCTGCATGTGAACAATGTTCTTCATATATTATTTTCTGTCATACTAATTTTGATTGTAATACAGTTCATTAGTAGGACAGGGCAATCAACAAAGCAATCAAACCTCTACTAATTTGCTAGAGGTTAAACAAAAGTCCTCGGAACCCATCTCCGAAGCTCGACTATTTCTTTGTCCACCGCAAGTGTCGTCCAAGTTCTCCTCTCTCTCTTATCTTCATTTATAAATAGCAAGGCTTCCTCCCGGAACTCGCACTGGCTCCCCCTCTGAGTCACTCGCTCACTCACATCTCCGTAGCAGTCTCTCGCTTCCATGTCGACCTAAAGCTCTCTCTCTAGCTCAAAGTAGAGTTTTTGTCTTAAAAAGAAAAAAAAAAAGAAAAAAAGAAAACTCGAGGAAGGGAGAATGGAGAACGACACCCACCAAGCCCACGCCCTCGTCCTCCCCTACCCGAGCCAAGGCCACATCAATCCCATGCTCCAATTCGCCAAGCGCCTCTCCTCACACGGCCTCCACGCCACCCTCGCCATCACCCGCTTCGTCCTATCCACCACCCGCCCCGAACCCGGACCGGTCGCCATCGCCCCCATCTCCGACGGCTTCGACCGGGCCGGTTTCGCCGAGGCCGGCTCCATCCCGGCCTACCTCAACCGCCTCGAGTCGGTCGGATCCACGACCCTCGACGAGCTCATCCGGTCCGAGCGGGCGGCGGGCCGGCCGGTCCGTGTTCTGGTCTACGACTCCTTCCTCCCGTGGGCCCGGGACGTCGGGGAGCGGCACGGGCTGGTGACGGCGGCGTTCTTCACGCAGCTCTGCGGCGTTAACATGGTCTACGGGCTCGTAAAGGAGGGCCGGCTCCGGATACCGGTTACCGAGCCGGTCTCGCTGCCAGGTTTGCCCCGGCTCGAGCCGGACGGCCTGCCGTCCTTCGTTTCGGAGGAGGATGCGGGTCCGTACCCGTTGTACTTGAAACTGCTGCTGGAGCAGTATAAGAATTTGGAGAAGGCGGATGCGGTCTTTGTCAACTCCTTCTACGAGCTGGAGCCTGAGGTATGTATCTCGGTTTGTGGTAGCGTTCGACTCTAACCTGATACGTAGAGACAACAAGGGCAGGATCCAGTGCTGGTCTAAATTTGTCATGAACGTCACATTTTGACAGCCAACCAAAAAAAAAAAAATAAATGGCGAACTCAATTATATTGGATTTATTGAAGAAACAAAGAAAAAAAGGTGGTGGTTTGGCGTTGCACCAAATGGGTCATATAGGAATTTTCTATGGTTAAGACTATAAGGAGAATTGCACTCAAACTGGTCGTGAAAATATTCTTTCGTGGCTGGGTTTTATAGGTTGTGCAACTCTAAACCTTCTAAACCTTTTATACATCACTTCGGCTATGGGGTCAATCTTTCATGAAAAAAGTTTAGATCATATCGATCGGAGGCAATTCTCCCATCACGTGGATAAGTGTAAGATGAGAGTGGAGTGTGACTGATTTTTTTTTTTTTAAATATAACATTTTTTTGAACATTACTTTCTGGCATTTATCTATTTCAAAATAATAAAAACAATTCTAGCATGCATCTCATAAACATGCGTTGTTTAAGACTTGGAATAGTCGTCGTATTTTCATCCGACAACATTCTATATCTAGTTTGTCCCCACCTAAGATGCTTGTTAGGTGACAACCAAACAATTTGTTGCCACCAAAAACCATATTTGCAACTAAACTAATTTCCTAAAAGTTCTGACTAGAAGTATCTTAGAGTTGAGCCAATTCTATTATAGCTTAGTTTCGTACCCATTGTGGATTCTTGCACTCTCATTTCTATCTCATGCTATGCCCTTAATTTATGATGATGTTGGACTTTTCAGTAGTTCTCTTGAAATGAACATGCTTCCATAGTAAATTTTGATTTTTAGACTTGCAATGGATTTTTTTTTTTTTTTTTGTGGTAGCTCAATTTTGCATTGCCTATAGACTTGTGACAGCTTGGGATATTTTGTCCTTGGCCCTCTTTGCCACAATTCCGTGTTTATTCCCCACTAAACAATTTATTTTGATTATCAATGTGGTCACAAATGATATTTGCAATGTATTTACCGATATGGTTGTCAAAGGTAGCCCTAGTCATATATTTTCGCTACATGAATGACTCATTTTTAGTCTTCATTCTTCCTATCATCTGCTATTGCAATTAGCAAATGGTTTGCTGGTATGGATGCCATCGGCTCTTGTTATTGAGCTATATTGTTGCATTTCACCATCATGATTGGCGGCCCTTGTTATTGAGCTATATTGTTGCATTTCACCATCATGGTTGGTGCACATTATTCTCCTGGACTTTTATTAGTTTTTGCTCTTATGTGATCCTATTTAATATATCGCAATAGAGTCAATACCATGGCAAATCAATTTTGAATCAGTAATTTGCAGGTGGTAGCTAAGCTTGAAGTTATGATTAGTTCTTTTTTAGATAAGCGAGCATTTCTCGTCATTGTCTCTTGAGAAGATCATTTCTCATTATTTTATTGGCAGAATGGATAATTAGCTAGGCTCAAACGGCAAAATCAAATTCATTGAAATGAGGAAAATTAATTTCAATATAGGAAATGAAAACTACATATAATTCTGAATTCTCCAACCTCATATGGGGTGTGACAGTAGATACAATATTAAAACTTAAAATATATCCTCAAAATTAATTCTATTTTTTTATATTTTTAGTTTTGAAATTAGAAAGAAATTTTAGCTCTTTCTATTGTCGGAAATTTAAGCAGGAAGCTGACTACATGGCATCCATATGGCGGGCTAAGACCGTGGGCCCCACCATTCCATCCTCATACTTGGACAATCGGCTTCCATCGGACTCCCACTATGGCTTTGACATGTACACCCCGAGTGTCGCTCTCTGCATGCAATGGCTCGACTCCCAACCTTCTAACTCTGTGGTCTATGTGTCCTTCGGTAGCATGGCTATGCTCAGCCCCGACCAAATGGTGGAGCTCGCCTTCGGCCTTCTCAATAGTGGCAAATGCTTTCTTTGGGTGGTGCGATCCTCAGAAGCTTCCAAGCTCTCAAAGGACTTCATGGAGGATTTATCCTCAAAGCAAGGGTTGGTAGTTTCATGGAGCCCACAAATAGCAGTACTGTCCCATAAGGCAGTTGGTTGTTTTCTGACACACTGCGGATGGAATTCAACTATAGAGGGGATCAGCTTGGGGGTGCCGATGGTCGGAGTGCCGCAATGGACGGATCAGCCAATGAATGCCAAGTATATTGAGGATGTTTGGAAGATTGGGGTACGAGTGAGGGCCGGTGAGAAGGGATTGGTGGGGAGAGAGGAGGTGGAGAGGTGTGTGAGGCTGGTGATGGAGGGGGAGAGGAGTGAGGAGATTAGGAGGAATGCAAAAAAGTTGGAAGAGTTGGCCAAAAAGGCAGTGGGGGAGGGTGGAAGCTCGGATAAGAACATTGCAGAGTTTGTGTCTACGTATTGCTCAAAGTAATAAATTAGGCTTTGCTTCAGTCAAGATTGCCTACTTGTTGCTGTCTGCTCTATTTGCTCTATGTCTGTCGGCTATAACTTTAGTGCTCTATTGCTTATTTGCTTTTAGGACATCACATGGCATGAGGACTATTCCATGCTAGTTTGTTTATTTTATTCCTTGAATAGATTTAAATAGGAATCTGGCTAATTTATTTCAATAAGGAATACCAAGAGTGTTGTGGTTCTGACGATGATGGTAAATTGGTTACCATCTGCACTTTCTTTAGAAGAAAAATGTTTGAGTGCATATCTTGTAGCTCATGCTAGCCCTCATGTATTTTTAGAATGGAGATCAAGCCACATCTTGTTTATGAGGTATACATTAGATGCACAATCTTATCCACTCGGTACAAGTTGGCAACTATAGCCATTCCTTTTATTCTGTAATAGGTGTTATACAGCTCATATTGCATTATGTTTATATGCTTTTTCTGTATATTATTTACCAGAGCCACTGAGGGAGCACTTGAATCATTCCAAAGAAGCGATAAAAGAACTACCGATACAAGCTAACTTAGCTAACGTTATAGTAACTCAAATGGAGTTTTGTTCGAAGAACGCTAACATTAAAAGAAGATAATCAAATTCCAAACATATCCAAAATATGCTCGGCTGCCATTCTTACTAATAATGATTTGAGTATGATTATTAACTTGCTCTACTCCGGCGTAGCCAATTAGGTGAGGCAAACAGTTCAAGTGCATATGTCATATTTGCATCGTCAAATTTGCATGAGTGAACTGACCAATAAATAGATTATAAATTGGTGTAGTCAGATTTGAATGATTTTCCTTTAGATTTAGTAAAGCAGCCATCGCATGATATTCCCGCAATTACTCATATATTATTTATGGTCAGATTCCAAACTAATCCCAAATTTTATAGGATTTTACTAAATGGATCTTAATAGGATTCGAGATGGGCCAATATATGAAAAAACTTAGATTTCAATCTTAGAGTTCAATCGGCTCTCTCCGATTTGAGTCGGAGATTATCCTCAATCTTAGAGTTCAATTGGCTCAACATGTCTAAGAGAAACTATGTAGATGAGAGGAGTCAAAATAAAAGAGATGTATGTGAATTATATATTTAATTTCTTAATTATATTTATCAAAATAATTAAAAAACTTTAAATTATATGAATAAATAATCTTAGATCTTAGAGTTCAATCTGATTGAGATGTCTAAAAGAAACCATGTAGATGAGAAATAGAGACATGAAAATAAAAAAGATACATATTTAGATTATATATTTAATTTTTGATTCGAAGTTTTGATAGATATTCATGATGAAGAGAGGGAGTAAGGATATTCTGGTTGCAAAAATTGATTAACGAAATCTAACAAGAGTAATATCTCTCTTTTAATTATATATACCTATATCTTACACCAATGGATTCGTATTTAACCAAATTTTCACTTGTAGTATTATGATCAAGGATATTGTAGTTCATACCAAAGTAAATTTTATGAAAAAATATAAAACTGAAGGAAAATCCTGATTTTCTGGATCAGATTCGTTCAGATCTGATCAGATCAAGAGATATATTTCAAAAATTTTTCTCTTGATCCCAATCAGATCTTGATGTATTTTAGATCTAATTCTTATTATTTTAATAAATAAAATAAAATAAGGATAAATTAAATTTAATTTAATTTACCTAAATTTGGGTAATCCTATTACCCTGTTGATGATCCTGTTTGCAACGGAAGGTTCTGGATTTAGCCACGCAAGCATCTGATCTCTACCGGTATCCACTCGGACTAATCTGGAGATCCTCTTCTTCTCTATCACACCTCCAAAAATCAGATCTGAATCAGATCTGGAGGATCTTCAAAACTCCTTTTGAAGATCAGCAGTCGTCCTTTTGCAGCAGTGCAGCCTTCTTACTTTTGATCGCCTTTCTTTGATCTGGATCGCACCAACCAAGGTCCAAAACTCTTTTGGACGTGGAGAGGAGAAGGAGAAGAAGCTTTGGCATGGAGGAGGAGGGGAGAGGCAGCCTTGGAGCATGGGGTTTTTAATTCTCAATTGAATCACTAATTGAGTTGGGCGCAGGGTTTTTTTTATAGACTAAGCGTGATCCAAATCCTCTTCCTCCCAACCAATCATAACCCTTTGTGAAATCAGATCTAAATCTGATTGGTGAAAATATAGACCCTTGGATTCCTACTTAGAGGGTGCCTAAGACCAGTCAAAGTTGATTTTAGGGAGAACTCTAATTGGAATCCAAAAGGGAGGTGGAGTCCTTGTCCAACAAGGACTCCTAGGCGCCTCCAACTTGGGCACACGCCTAGGGTGGCGTGCGCCCTTCTTCCTTGCCTAGGTTCTGGACAGGGGACAGGCCCCCACCAGCTCTCCAATAGGTGCATGACATGTGGTCAAAAGTCAAAGTGTCAATGGTCAATGTTTGACCAGTCAAAGGTAGACTTTTGACCAAAGTCAAAGAACAAGAAATGGCAGGTGACCAAAAATGGCAGGTAAGTGTCTTACAAATAAGACAACCTTTTCTGACTTGGACAACCTCCTAGTCAGACCATATGAAGGCCTCTGTTTGAGCACAAACTCCTTTGGCTCAGACAGGACAACTTATTTATGATAGCAAAAGAAGAACGTTAGGTTCAATCGAGTGCTAGCACGATTTTCTTGAACCTAATTGAATCTCATTCAGATCAATTGAACTAGATCAGTTCAATTGATGATCACCAGATTCAAACCCTTATTTGTGTGACCCAGTTAGGTTCAGTTCTGTATGGTAATGGGATATGTCATGATCTCTATCATCGACATCATCGAAACTCCTTTCGATGGATCAGAACTCTTCTGATTCGAACAGCTAGAATGATCGATCATCTAAATCATTCTAATTGCTCCCAAAATCCACCAGTGACACCTAGCAGTATATGGTGGCAACCCATCAGAGCTGAATGTGAACCTCTTGGTGCAGCTACCTGTGTGATTAAGTTCTTCTATCTTGAGCCCCGATCAGATTAGGGTTAAGGTAAACTCGTCAAACCCTAATCTCTGTCATATGATGTAATCATTCGATTCAAGTCCAATGTGAAAATCTAAATAGAAACTCTTTCTATTATTTCACTCTGCCATGGCCATGGACTTCTGGACTTGATTCTCATGATCATCATAGGGCTGCTCCTCTACCACCGAGGTAGATAGATTCCATCTTGATGCCATCCAGTTCCTACAATGAACATGCTATAGCCAACATACACCTCAGGGTTCCATATGGCTAGGAGACCGAGTAATGGTGTAGTCAAACTATAACACCCTCAAGGTGAACTGCCGATGCACCTCAGGTCAAAGAACCAGACACACTACTGCAGCATCGAGTCAGTCATTGACGAGAAGGTAGACTCCCTAATGACTACTCGAGGTGGTCACGCTCAGTGCCCTCGTTCTCTAACGAGTACCTGTACTCTCGCTCCGGTGTCTCCACACCGTAGACTCAAGACTCATCTACTAAAGAGAAGCGATTGTACACCAACCTTCTGGATCAATCACCATCCTCATGATGATCCTATGGTCGGGAAGCAATTTTATGAGTTAATAATGATTATTCATGTCTTAAATTTTCAACTCTTGAAAATATGAATTATCATTACCATTAACTCAAAGGATGTATCACAGACACTAAATACACATATGTGATAGAAAATAACCCATATTTATTGATTTTAGTCAAAATTATAATTTTGCCCCTAGAAGTGTATTACAAGTGTCAGCCAATTCTGGCTTCTAGGGCACATATATCTAACAATCTCCCACTTATCCTAAAGCCAATTGGCTATAAGTCTAAGTCCCATCTTCTCAAGGTGGGCTTCGATCTTCTGCTGGCTCAACGGCTTTGTAAGTGGGTCTGCCACATTATCTGCGGAGTTGACTCTCTTGACCTCGACATAACCCTTCTCGAGGTAATCGTGGATGAGGTGGTATCGCCGCTCAATATGCTTGGATTTTTGGTGAGACCTCGGCTCCTTAGCAAGGGCTATGGCGCCATTGTTGTCGCAGTATAGAGGAATGGCATCTGATGGCATTACTCCGATTTCTGCAGCAAACTTCTTGTACCAGAATGCTTCCTTTGCAGCCTCTGATGCAGTGATATATTCTGCTTCCATGGTGGAATCTGCTATCACCGTTTGCTTGGAACTCTTCCAGCTGATAGCTCCACCATTGCACACAAACAGACTTCCAGATGTCGACTTTCGATCATCTATATCGGACATGAAATCCGAGTCTGTGTATCCCTGGACTTGGAGTTCTCCGTTACCAAAGACCAACATCATATCCTTAGTTCTTCTCAAGTACTTAAGGATACATTTCACAGAAGTCCAGTGTTCTTCACCTGGATTTGACTGATATCTGCTTGTGACACTCACAGCATGGGCTATATCAGGTCGTGTACATAGCATGGCATACATGAGGCTCCCTATTGCAGAAGCATAAGGGATCTTGCTCATGCGTTCTATTTCCTCAGGTGTGCTAGGGCACATCTTCTTGGAAAGATGAATACCATGTCTGAAGGGTATTAATCCCCTCTTAGAGTTTTCCATACTAAACCTCTTTAGTACTTTCTCTATGTACATCTTCTGTGAAAGTCCTAGCATCCTATTCGGTCTATCCCTATAGACCTTAATTCCTAGAATAAAGGATGCTTCACCTAGGTCTTTCATGGAGAATTCCTTGGACAACCACATCTTGACTGATGTCAATATGGAAATATCATTCCCAATAAGGAGGATGTCATCCACGTACAATACGAGGAAGACAACAGCGCTCCCACTGACCCTTTTGAAAACACATGGTTCCTCTTCATTTTTGATGAAACCAAACATTTTGATCACATCATTGAAACGAGTGTTCCAGCTCCGAGATGCTTGCTTAAGTCCATATATGGACCTTTGCAGCTTGCAAACCTTGTGATCAGTATCACTGGATGTGAAACCTAGCGGCTGTTCCATATAGATATCTTCCTCAAGATATCCATTTAGGAATGCCGTTTTCACGTCCATTTGCCATATTTCATAATCGAAATAGGCTGCAACAGCAAGCAATGTGCGGATGGATTTTAGCATAGCTACTGGGGAAAAGGTATCCTGATAGTCAATGCCTTCGCGTTGACTATAACCTTTTGCCACTAGTCTAGCCTTGAATGTCTCCACATTTCCATCTGCACCAATCTTTCTCTTGAAGATCCATTTACATCCAATAGGTACTATACCTTCTGGTGGATCTACCAAGGTCCAGACTTGGTTTGAGTGCATCGAGTCAATTTCTGACTGCATTGCCTCTAGCCATTTCTCGGAGTCGATATCTGATATCGCCTCGTTGTAGGTTTTGGGATCATCACCATGAGCACCATTACCTACGAGGAACATTTTCTCTACATCCTCTGAAATAATACCTAAGTATCTTTCAGGGGGACGAAAAACTCTTTCCGATCTACGAGGTGGAGGAGGTAGTGTTCTTATTGGCTCAACCTGATTTGGTTCCATTTGGTCCTTAGCTCGTTCTGCTTGTGAGACTTTCTCATCAAGCTTGATCTATTTTCCAATGCCGCTATCTTGAATAAACTATTTTTCAAGAAAGATGGCATGTCGACTCACAATCACATTGTGGTCTTCTGGAATGTAGAAATAGTATCCTAATGACTCTTTAGGATATCCTATGAATCGAGCTCTAAAGGACCTAAACTCTAACTTGTCCGCTTGTTGTCTTTTGACATGAGCCGGACAACCCCAAATTCTGAGATGACTCAGACTTGGTTTCTTACCATGCCATATCTCATACGGTGTGGTAGGAATGGTTTTAGAGGAAACCCTTATTCAGTAGATAAATTGAAGTTAACAATGAGTGTCCCCAAAGAAAATCAGGGAGGTCTGTGAAGCTCATCATGGATCGAACCATATCTAATAGAGTCCGATTTCTCCGTTCTGAAATCCCATTGAGTTGAGGTGTTCCTGGTGGAGTCCATTGAGAGACTATGCCATTTTTCCTTGAGATAGTCTAGGAATTCTCGGCTAAGGTATTCACCTCCTCGATCTGATCGAAGAACCTTAATGGGTTTTTCTGTTTGTTTTTCTACTTCATGTCTGAATTCTTTGAACTTTTCAAAAGCTTCAGACTTGTGTCTCATAAGATACACATACCCATACCTAGATAGATCATCGATAAAGATAATGAAGTAGACAAAATTGCCTCTAGCCGGCACATCAAATGGGCCGCACACATCAGTATGTACTAGGGCAAGGAGATCTGTGGCCCTTTTCCCCATGTCCTACAAAAGGAAGTTTAGTCATTTTGCCTTGAAGATAAGATTCACAAGTTGGATATGACTCGAAGTCAACGGACTCAATAGCCCATTTTTCTCCAATTTGTTGATCCTATCTTCTGCTATATGACCTAATCTCAGGTGCCATAGATATCTGTCATTTGGACTATCCCTAGGTCGTTTGGCATTCACGTTTTGCTCGATAGTTAGAATAGGTACATCAATATGTAGCTGATAAAGACCATTAATAAGAAAACCATTTGCAATTTTATTTCTTTCATAAAGAATGTTACAATGGTCCTTAAAGAAGGTGATCACATAACCTTCTTGTGCTAAGCATGAAACAGAAATCAAATTCCTGCTAGCTGCAGGCACAAAATAACAGTCTTTCAAAACTAAGTCTAAACCAGATGGTAATCGAAGAGGGTATGTTTCCACGGCTACTGCAGCAACTCTTGCTCCATTATCGACGCGTAGGATCATGTCTCCATCCCTCAGCCTCCTGCTATCCTCAAGACCCTGCATGGAAGTGCACAGATGAGCACTAGAACCAGAGTCAAGCACCCAACTGGATGCAGAAGAAACCGTAAGGTTAGACTCAATAACGAGCATACCTCCAGAAGGACCTTCCTTCTTGTTCTTTAGGGTGGCCAGGTAAGTAGGGTAGTTCCGCTTCCAATGGCCATCATTATTGCAATGGAAAATACTTTTCTTTGACATCGGCCTTTTTCTTCGGCTCTGCCTTTCTTCTTCTTTGATCCTTCCATCTTTTGCTTTTTCACAGACTTCTTTTTCTTTCCATAAGACTTTCTTTTGGAAGAAGTCCGTTCCATAGCAAGAACTGAGCCTTTAGAACCTTTCATAGAAAGCTCAGCGGTAACCAGCATATTCATTAACTCGGCCAAGGAATTCTGAAGTTTATGCATGTGGTAATTCATGATGAATTGCCCATATGCATCAGTCAAGGATTGCAGAATAATATCATTCTGCAGGTCCAAGTCTAACTTCACACCGAGCTTCTCAAGCTCTTCCATATCCTTGATCATTATCAGACAGTGATCTTGGACTGATTGCCCATCATGCATCTTAGCCTTAAAAAGTCATTTTGTGACTTGATATTTGGCTGCGCGACTCTGTTCACCAAACATTTCCTGCAGGTGAGCCAACATTTAGCGAGCAGTCCCGATATCCTCATGTTGGCGCTGGAGCTCATCAGACATCGAGCCCAACATGTAATATCTGGCCTTATTATCTTCGTCAATCCATTTTTTCAAAGACACTCTCTGTTCAACAGATGGACGGGCTGGTAATGGTGGGAGGGTCCTGGATCCAGTACATGTGTTAACTTCTCAAAATCCCAAAATAATTTTGTAGTTTCTGAGCCAATCTTTATAATTGGGTTCAGTCAGTCTATGTGTGTCCAGGATACGTGCCAATGGGTTGGACGCAGACATTTTTCTGTAGAGAGTCAAAGATTCTAGTTAGATACTGTAATTTTGACTTGACCAATTTATTTAAAATTTTATTTTTAAATAAATTAGCTTCCACTATTTTCTCGGATCCCTACACTCCCTCTGTAGAGATGCGAAAATCTCCATGATTAATGATTTCTAGTGGGTGGTGCGGTCTCACCAACTGACTCATCACCTCACCTAACAGTTATTGGTGATGGGTTAGCCAATGAGTGAACAACTCTTGTTCAATGATTCTCTAATCATGGTGCACCCAAACTTGGTCTCTAATTCATGAATCTCACCGTATCCGGAAATATTGATCCACTCCTTAGTTAAGTCAGACCCACCATTTGCATAAACTGGATTTCTAATTGAGTCTCTCACCGTATCCAAAATATTGAGCCCAACTCATCCTCCAGCCCATAGCATCCAATGCCTAATAGACATGGTTGCATCTTTCGGTGCAACTGAGCCACTGTATCCAGTCGAGAACAATCAACCCCGGGAAGGGCCTGCACATCTACAATGGTGGAAGACCTCAGACTTAATCTTTTCTTAGGGAGAATTGATTCAGGTCTCATTAAACTAGACTTGGCTTAGTCATAACAATTATGACTAACCTAGTGGCATGGGTTAGCTCGGATTATTGACCACCTCAGATCAGAACTGTGTCAACAGATATGGCCAGGTAAGTGAGACCGGTGGAAGGAATATGCCATTAACTCGTACAAGAACGCATTCAGGTCGAGTAGCTTCCAATTAAAAACCAGTCGATCGTCTATGCCAAACTTACCTTAGACACCAAATTGTTGAGCCAGAACCAATTGGGTTAGCCTACAATCCAGACTCTAACCTCTGAGCCTAATTAGGTCTTGCTTGATCGTGACTCGATCTTGACCCAGACTTAATCCTATTAGGCTGGTCAATTTAAGCATTGTTGATCCCATCTAACCAACTCTTGATTCGGTTTGATCAACCGCTTAGACCTAATTGAGCTACCCAAGCCCGAACCCAGTATTATGAATATGTCTTAGATCTGAAATTCTCAATTTTAGACCTAATTAATATTTCATAAACTTAATTCTTAATTAAGTAGGGTTCATAAACAAAATATGCACAATAAATCCTAGGATTTCAGGATCTAGGATTTTGCAGAAAGTAAGTTTTGGGTTTCTGATTAAGGACGAACACGCAGCACCCCTACACATCATAAGAACACCCCATCGAATGGGAAGAGAGGGCCTTTAAACCCTTCTTCGTTCTTATGACCGGACGGCCAAGAGGAACGCCTTAATCAGGAACATTCAATACTACAAAATAATATCAGATCTATATCATATATCTCATATATAAATTAGATCTAATCATGGCATATTTTGCATACATCTCATGTATCATAATCATGCATATTTTCAGATCTAAATTATCTCATAATAATCTAAAAAATTAGATTTAAATTGATCTAATCAAAATAAATTCTAATCTAGACAATTATGTAGAACTATTCTACAACTAGTCTAGACATGCATCAATCATATCTCATATGATATTCAAAAATTAAATAATTTTTATTTGCTATTTTTTAGATGTTATTATAACACTTATAATATCAAAAAATAGTAAATAAAAAGATCTAAAATATGATTTAATCAGATTAAATCAAAGAACATGCAAGACTATTCTATAGAACTATTCTATTCTAGAACTAGTCATGCATATCTTCTAATCTTAGATCCAAATTATTTAATTTTAATTTTTTTTGATTTTAGATCTGATCACATCTCATGTGACATCTGAAATCACTTATTTTTTGATTAAAATAAATTTAAAATCAGATCTAAATAATTTTAGAACCATGGCTCTGATACCAGTTGAAGGGAAATCCTGATTTTTCGGACCAGGTTCGTTCAGATCTGATCAGATCAAGAGATATATTTTAAAAATTTTTCTCTTGATCCCAATCAGATCTTGATGTATTTCAGATCTAATTCTTATTATTTTAATAAATAAAATAAAATAAAGATAAATTAAATCAAATTTAATTTACCTGAATTTGGGTAATCCTATTACCCTGTTGATGATCCTGTTTGCAGCGGAAGGTTCTGGATCTAGCCACGCAAGCGCCTGGCCTCTACCGGTATCCACTCGGGACTGGATCTGGAGATCCTCTTCTTCTCTATCACACCTCCAAAAATCAGATCTGGATCTGATCTGGAGGATCTTCAAAACTCCTTTTGAAGATCAGCAGTCGTCCTTTTGCAGCAGTGCAGCCTTCTTACTTTTGATCGCCTTTCTTTGATCTGGATCGCACCAACCAAGATCCAAAACTCTTTTGGACGTGGAGAGGAGAAGGAGAAGAAGCTTTGGCATGGAGGAGGGAAGAGGCAGTCTTGGGGTGTGGGGTTTTCAATTCTCAATTGAATCACTAACTGAGTTGGGCGCAGGATCCTTTTTATAGACTAAGCGTGATCCAACTCCTCTTCCTCCCAATCAATCACAACCTTTTGTGAAATCAGATCTAAATCTGATTGATGGAAATAGAGATCCCTGGATTCCTACTTAGAGGGTGCCTAAGATCAGTCAAAGTTGATTTTAGGAAGAACTCTAATTGGAATCCAAAAGAGAGGTGGAGTCCTTGTCCAACAAGGACTCCAAGACTCCTCCAATCTTGGGCACATGCCTAGGGTGGCGTGCATCCTTCTTCTTGCTAGGTTCTGACAGGGGGACATGCCCCCATCAGCTCTTCAATAGGTGCATGACATGTGGTCAAAAGTCAAAGTATCAATGGTCAACGTTTGACCAGTCAAAGGTAGACTTTTGACCAAAGTCAAAGAACAAGAAATGGCAGGTGACCAAAAATGGCAGGTAATGTCTTACAAATAAGACAACCTTTTCTGACTTGGACAACCTCCAGTCAGACCATATGAAGGCCTCTGATTGAGCACAAACTCCTTTGGCTCAGACAGGACAACTTATTTATGATAGCAAAAGAAGAACGTTAGGTTCAATCGAGTGCTAGCACGATTTTCTTGAACCTAATTGAATCTCATTCAGATCAATTGAACTAGATCAGTTCAATTGATGATCACCAGATTCAAACCCTTGTTTGTGTGACCCAGTTAGGTTCAGTTCTGTATGGTAATGGGATATGTCATGATCTCTATCATCGACATCATCGAAACTCCTTTCGATGGATCAGAACTCTTCTGATTCGAACAGCTAGAATGATCGATCATCTAAATCATTCTAATTGCTCCCAAAATCCACCAGTGACACCTAGCAGTATATGGTGGCAACCCATCAGAGCTGAATGCGAACCTCTTGGTGCAGCTACCTGTGTGATTAAGTTCTTCTATCTTGAGCCCCGATCAGATTAGGGTTAAGGTAAACTCGTCAAACCCTAGTCTCTGTCATATGATGTAATCATTCGATTCAAGTCCAATGTGAAAATCTAAATAGAAACTCTTTCTATTATTTCACTCTACCATGGCCATGGATTTCTGGACTTGATTCTCATGATCATCATAGGGCTGCTCCTCTACCACCGAGGTAGATAGATTCCATCTTGATGCCATCCAGTTCCTACAATGAACATGTCATAGCCAACATACACCTCAGAATTCCATATGGCTAGGAGATCGAGTAATGGTGTAGTCAAACTATAACACCCTCAAGGTGAACTGTCGATGCACCTCAGGTCAAAGAACCAGACACACTACTGCAGCATCGAGTCAGTCATTGACGAGAAGGTAGACTCCCTAATGACTACTCGAGGTGGTCACGCTCAGTGCCCTCATTCTCTAACGAGTATCTGTACTCTCGCTCTGGTGTCTCCACACCGTAGACTCAAGACTCATCTACTAAAGAGAAGCGATTGTACACCAACCTTTCGGATCAATCACCATCCTCGTGATGATCCTATGGTCGGGAGCAATTTATGAGTTAATAATGATTATTCATGTCTTAAATTTTCAACTCTTGAAAATATGAATTATCATTGCCATTAACTCAAAGGATGTATCACAGACACTAAATACACATATGTGATAGAAAATAACATATTTATTGATTTTAATCAAAATTATAATTTTGTCTCTAGAAGTGTATTACAAGTATCAGCCAATTCTGACTTCTAAGGCACATATATATCTAACAAAAACATCATTCAAATAAAAAAATATGATTATTATATCATGCTTTAATTCCAGTAGGAGTAGGAGAAAAAGGATACCAAAGCGCACAACATGATAAAGAACTTTTTAGTGCAAATGGAAGGGCGAAAATAGCATGGCTATGGCTCTAGGAAAAAAAGAGGAGTTTGCAAGTCTAAATTGCGAGGTTGATTGGGGTTGCTTACATTAACAAGATAATGGTAAAACTATATATTATTGATTCTTCGAGGAACTAAAATTGATTTGGTAATGTAAATTAAAATTAGATTTCAATAGTTATATCAACTTTGTAACCTAATGTATTATCTAATTTTTCTCAAATTAAAATATATATTTAATAAATAATACTGACTAAAATATAAAATTTTATTTTTATCAGCTTATTTTAAATCTTAAACATCATGGAATGCTATATTAGCTTATGAGTCCGCCATACCCTCCTATTATTTCAAATCTTGTGCAAGAGCTTAGTTATAACACCTAGATATGATATTAAACTGAGAAAGTAATAGTTCCGACAAATTACATTTCGTGGTTGAAGCATATCCACCCAAAATGGGTTAGCAATCTTTGTAAATCAAGAAAATTAGTTATTTAAATGGACAATTAATTGCTCCTATGCACGTTGCCCATATACCTTTGTTAGGATACATATATCTTGTGATCTCTTATCTAAATCATTTCTGATATTAGCCTATTGGTTTGATATGGTCTTGTATCCACTAGCAAATGTTATCATTTTTTAGGTGGATGCAATCTTTTTTTTCTTTTTGATAAAATAGATATATTATATTAAATTAAATATAAAAAAAATATTGTAAAAATTAAAAAATTAAAAATTGAATAAGTAAATCAACTAGAATCCTCTAAATGTTTAGCCACTAAAGAAATTATACGGTCAGCAGCATTATTAATTAGTCCTTTGGAGAATATAATATTTTCTAATGATAGATGCAACCATTACAGGCGACAATATCATATCACTCAGGTTAAGAAATGACGCAGCTCCGCCTCGGTGCAAGTGCCTTGGATGCCAAGCCTAATCGGGATTGTTTCACGTCGTCCACGCGCCCTGCGTGGTAGCCTTGCGACAGCAGTGACATCACGCTCTACTCTGTCCTTTTCTCCCCCTCGAGCGAGAACCCACGATAAACTTCGTCTTTTATAACCCAAAAAAAAAAATGCGTCTTTTATAACCCAAAAAAAAAAAATGCGTCAGCCATGACGTTGCTGTCACTTTCGACTTGCTACGTTAAATTGAAGGTGCTGCGTACCTCAATTCAGTCTGCGCGATCCGCTTCCTCTTTGACTTGCCATGTTAAATTGAAGGTGCTGTGTACCCGCTTTCTCTCGAGGCTTTGGAATGTTCTGGCCAGGGCTGTTTTTTGTTTTTTTGGTAGAAGCTTGGGCTGTTTAGAGACAAAAAAAAAAAAAAAAAAAAAAAAAAAAAAAAAAAAAAAAAAAAAAAAATCATGATACCCACTGTCAAAAAGATTCTTTTTTTTTTCTTCACCTAATATTATTTTTTATAAAAAAATAATAAAAATGATCTCCAAATTTAGATCATTTATATTTAAATTTTAAAAATTTAAAAAATATTAATTAGCTATCAAAATTTTAAATTTATTATAATATATCTTAATCACCTATTTGAATTCTAATATCGTTAACGGAATGAAAAGAAATAAAAATATCTTTACTTAAGAAAGATCATTATTTATCATTTATTTATTTATATAAATATTAAAATACTTTATTTTCTATTATTCATTCATTTACATAAATCTTAAAGTACCGCATTCTTCATCATTCATTTGCAAGTACAAATCTTAAAGTGCTTCGGCTTCAATCATCTATCCGCATACACATATCTTAAATAGTTTCGTTCTTTATCATTTATTTATCTACATAGATCGTAAAGTATTTTATCTATGATCCATTTATCTACGTAGATCTTAAAGTACTTTATTTATGATCTATTCACCTATATAGATCTTAAAAAATTTTATCATTTGCTATCCATTTTCTATCATTCATATATCTATTTAGATTTTGAAGTATTTTATCCTTTATCATCCATTTGCTTACAGAAATCTCAAAGTAGTATTTTCTCTATCATCCATCTATTTGTATACATATTAAAGCATTTCATCTTCTATTATCTATCAATATACATAGATCTTAGATTGCATTTGATAGCTAGCAATCTATCCAGATTGCTGGCAATTTAAAATAGACCTATAAGATACTGTGTTCAGTATGCCTTTTGTGTAATAATCTAAATTATCTTGGTAATCTACATTACTCTTCAGAAAATAATCTATATTATCTTTAGGAGAGGTGGCTATCCAGATTGCCACTTCTTTGGTAATCTTATAATAAAAATTTTAGATAAAATTATTTCTAAAAAAATTATAAAAAATTCATCTCCCAACCCTCCTCCTCAGGTGCCACTCGCTGCTCCTCCGTGCACGAGCCCCACCCACGGCTCCTTTATATATATATATATATTATTATTATATAAATATAAATATAAATATAAATATAAATATAAATATAAATATAAATATAAATATAAATATATGTATATAATATATTTATATATTATTTATATATATAAATATATAAATATATTATATAAATAAATAAATTTATTTATATTTATTATATATATAATATTATTATATATATTTATATAATAATATATATAAATATATTTATATATAGAGGAGTCATAATTTTTATATATAATAATTTATAAATATATATAATATAATTTAAATATAAATATATTTATGTATATAATATATAAATATATATGTATATATATATATAATAATATATAAATATATAAATATATATAATATATATATAATATAATATAAATTATAATAAATATAAATTTGTATATAATAATATACATACATACATAAATATATACATACATATATATATATATATATATATATATATATAATATATAAATATATAATATATATATATATATATAATATATATAATATATATATATACATACATACATAATATAATATACATATATATAATATATATATAACATATATATATATATATACATATATATATATATATATATATACTATATATAATATATATATATATATATATATATATATATATATATATATATATATACATATATATATATATATATATATATATACATATATATATATATATATATATATATATATATATATATACATATATATATATATATATATATATATATATATATATATATATATATATATATATATATATATATATATATATATATATATATATATATATATATATATATATATATATATATATATATATTTATTTATTTGTTTCTTGTCAGAAAGAAGAAGAGCAACATTACTAAGGATATTTTAGAAATTTAATTTTACATTACCGATAATCTAATTATCATACCAAATATATTAATTAAGATTTTTAGTTATTTTACTATAGTATTAATGGTATATACCAAACACAGTAATCAATATTACTAATAATTTGATGATAGCAACCTATTTTGAAGGTAATCCACATTATCTTTCAAGATTGCTTGGCGATATATCAATTATAATCCTAAGACATTCTATTCTTTATCATTCATCTATTCGCACAGATTTCAAAGTACTCCATCTACTATAGTTCATAAATATGCACGGATCTTAAAGTATATCATTCTTGTCATTCATTTGCTTGTACGGATAATAAAGCACTTTATTCTCTATCATTCATTCATGATTTTAAAACATTACTTCTTCTTCATCCATCCATCTGCATGGATCTTGAAGAATAAAGTTATTCATCTACATGAATAGATCTAAGAGAGCTAATTCCTCCCTTCTCAATTTCCGCAAAATAAAAGCCTCTTGCTAAATTAGTGGGAAGGATGGTCATAAGATTTCATAAAAATTAAGCTATCAAGCGACCTGTCATAATGTTTTCCAATAGAGATAGATAATTAGGCTGTTTTGTGACCATTTAAAATTTTGAGATTTAATTGAGATATTTTAAATATTTAGGATTCAAATGTAAATTATGGAAATTTGAAGGGATGTTTATATATATATATATATATATATACATATGGTTAGGTGCATGCGATGTCATGGAGATGGAAAGACAAATCTAGCTTGCATCAGTTTTTCAAATCTTAATTGTCCGCAGGTGATGGCTATATTTCTGAACAATGGTTCTGGTCTCTTATCCAAAAAGTTAATGTTACCATGGTGAGATTTCTGAAAAAGAAGTAGTTGCTGGATTTTATTGATTCTGTGGGCAGTTGGTTTCATCCAGCTCATCACGGTGATGTATTTTAAAAAGGAAGACAAATGCACTTGTATAATTGCTTTATCAAGGCAAAAACTATCAACCACCGTGTCCATGGCCTCAAGATAACCTTTTTTATATGTTTCATTGAAAATTCTGATAGAAGTTCTTAAGCTTATAGTAATTGGCAAACCATGCTGTGTCCTGCCATGGCAGTCTTGTTAATAGGATCTTATTTGCTGTTTCTTTATATATGAAAGATATGTGACTGTGTGAATACAAATAAAGTGGTTCTTGGGGAAATAATACAGGATAAAACTTGCATCCCCCAAAAAGCATCGACTGCCTCATGTCGAATCAGATCTCAACCCTGTTTGTAACTTTCAGGGAAGCAATGGAGGTGCCATTTCGGTGCCTCCGTATTGCATGCACCCGTGACCGCATAAATCCCACGGTGGATCACATGCCACGCTGCCCTTGTATTTCACTAATTCCTGATTTCGTGCCATCCACCGTGCATTTGCTTCGGGATTTGCCCTAGTTCACCTATACCTGGTGCATGCAATAATTTCTCCACGTCGATGCTTTTTGCATAAAAGCGTACGACCGTCATATAGGCATGTTGTTCAAAATAAAACTGTTTGCCCACCTGATTTTTATTTTCTTTGAGAGTCGTGTTGTTTTTGCTAATCTATACTGATGGATCTGATTGAAAAGCAGGTGAAAATGTATACTTAGAGAGCACTACCTAGAGGGATGTTCTATTTTATAGAGAGGCTGTTTCTTTCTTCTTCTTCTTCCTCTTCTTCTTCTTATGTGTGCAAATGATCATATTATTCTAATGCCAGTATAGCTTAAGACATTAGAATATAAAATATCTTATAGAATTCATCAGCATATGTTGTTCTGATGCCGAATACAGTTCTCAATGTGCTCGACAATAAAATATACAATTCAATCTATAATACTATTCATTTTTTAGAAGACGTGCCTGTAGAGACCATCTTTTGATGATTTATTTGCCTTGATATATATTATTTATATATAAATATAAATATATATATATATATATAATATTTATATATAAATATATAATATAAATAAATTTATTTATTTATATTTATTGGAGATAAATTTGGCTGCTATCGAAGTTCAGTTCGATACTCAGCCTAATGCAACCGATAGCCACGGAAGAGCTTCAACGGACGAGTTTTAGCCAAACTCCTTCAGCCAACCGAACTCCTGCCGAACTTCTTCAATCGGTCGAACTTCTTAGCGGTCGAGCTCCTGCCAAACTGCTTCAGTCGGTCTGGTCTTTACCGAACTCCTCAGCGGTCGAACTTCAATCGGACTTTCACGAGAGTCAAACTCTCCCTACTTCTTCAGTCGGACTTCCACGAGAGTTGAACTCTTCGTACTTCTTTAGTCGGACTTCCACGAGAGCCGAACTTCCTCCGTACCCCTCCAGTCGGACGCCTACGGGAGCTGAACTCCTTTCGAGCTTCTCCTTCGATTGAACTTTTCTTTAAGAGTTCGAACTTCTCTAAAATCGATATATACCGAAGTCCACCAACCAACGCCTCCTTTCTCAGAGCTACGGTCATTAAATCTCAACGAACGATCGCCATCAGTCCGCTGCAGACGACAGCGATCCGCTATTAAACGACGATGATTATCACCATCAATCTATTGCAAGCGATGCTATAGATGGCACCTCCCTCCATGTCTGACTCCGCCAGACCTCGAGTGATCCGCTATCAGGCAGCTGCAATTGTCACCATCAATTCGCTATAAGCTTCGCCTATAAAAAGAGACTCTCCAAATACGCTTACTCTAAGCTCTCCTCTCCTCCTCTAAACTCTGCCAAACTCATTCCTGAGCACTCCATTTCTGTTGGCCAGAAGAGCTAACTTGACCAACGACGGATTCTATCGGAGCCACCACCATCGACTCCAGACAGGATTTTATTTTGCAGGTCACCAACGGTGACCTCGTCCTCCTCCGATTCAGCTCGATCCAACGTTAATCAGATCCTGCACCAATAGATTTGGCGCCAGAAGGAGGGCCACCTTTATTCTTGAGGTGTTCTTGAGGTCCCCCTGTTCTTAAATGAGTGCTCAGTGATGATTTCTCTCTTCACTCTCCGAAGATCTCTCTTCTTCCTCTTTAAAGTTCTTTCTCGAGAAAGAATGCCTCTCAAGAGAGCTTTGACTCGGTGATCGACGGCCTCCGCACCAGGTCCATCCGCTCCCGCTTCAGCCCCGGCAACCCAGGTTTCACCTGAAGCTAGGTAGATGTGGAGCAGTTTAACCTACTGATCCAGCAGGTTCGTGGCCTCGCCAAGATAATGTAGGCCGTGCGACAGCCTTCGACGATGACTTTGCTTGCAAATCCACCATCAGGATGCCAGAAATCGATCTTAAGAAAGAGCATTTGGTCTAGCACACCCATCGTCCTTAGGAAAGAGAAATAAAGAGTAGAAGTTCTCCCTTATAAGATTTCACAGGAGGGTAGAATGAAGTTCGACCGTGCTCACAACCTTCCCTAGCACAAGTGAGGCCCAAACTCTTTCTCGAGCTCGTCATTGAGGAAGCTCCGATGGAAGGATGCGAAGAAGTCCTCCTCACAGAAGCTAGAACCACCGATGAGGGAGGAACGATAAGGAGATGGGTCGCCTTTCGGCATCATCGATGCTATCTTCAGGGGCTTGATTCTTCGGTGGGCTGTCATCTCCCAGCATCAAAGTCAAGAGAAGCTTGCTCCAAATTGAGAAGACCAGCATGAGATAGAGGAGGTCATTCGATCTGGGATTTATTGTCCGAGGAAGCTTGGAGAAATAATGCCCCCACGATCTTGAAGTATAGAAAATTCGGAGATATGCTATCAGTAACTTTCCTTCGGTAAAATTTTTCTATTTCAATAATTTTATTTTTGAACATAAAAACTATGTGATGATAGAGAAGAAGCAGTCAATAGTGATCGTGTTAGGAGCAAGAGGAGAACCTTGTCCTAACATGAGCGAGTTAAAGTCCTTCAACCTCGACTGTAGGAGATAAGATCTTCTTCAAGTGATCGGACCAACCTCGGCTGTAGAAGATAAGATCTCCTCCAAGCGCCTGTATCAACCTCGACCGCAGAAGATAAGATCTCCCTCGAGCGACCGGGCCAACCTCAGCTATAGGAGATAAGATCTCCTCCGAGCGCCCATATTAACCTCGACTGTAGGAGATAAGATCTTCTCGAGGCAACCTCGGCTATAGGAGATAAGATTTCTCCCGAGCCAACCTCGGCTAGGAGATAAGATCTCTCCGAGCGTCTTTACCAACCTCGGTTGCAGGAGATAAGATCTCCTCCGAGCGACCGGGCCAATCTCGACTGTAGGAGATAAGATCTCTCCCGAGCCAACCTCGACTGTAGGAGATAAGATCTCCCCAAGTATCCGTATTAACCTCGGCTGTAGGAGATAAGATCTCCTTCGAGGCAACCTCGGCTGTAGGAGATAAGATCTCCTCTGAGGCAACCTCGACTGTAGGAGATAAGATTCTTCTCCGAGCGTCCGTATCAACCTCGGCCGTAGGAGATAAGATTTTCTTCCGAGCGTCCTTATCAACCTTGGCTGCAGGAGATAAGATTTTCTCTGAGCGATCGGGCCAATCTTGGCTACAGAAGATAAGATCTTTCTCGAGCGTCTGGATTAACCTCGGTTGCAGAAGATAAGATCTCCCCCGAGCTCTCATATACCAACCTTGGCTGTAGGAGGTAAGATCTCTCTTCTGAGCGCTCGTATCAACCTCGGTTGCAGGAGATAAGATCTCTTCCGAGCAATCGGATCAACCTCAGCTGCAGGAGATAAGATCTCCCTTAGGCGTCCGTATCAACCTCGGCTGTAGGAGATAAGATCCTCCTAAGCCAACCTTGGCTGTAGGAGATAAGACCTTCCCTGAGTGTCCTTATCAATCTCGACTGTAAGAGATAAGATCTCTTCCGAGCGCGCCATATCAATCTTAGCTGCAGGAGATAAGATTTTTCCCGAGCGCTCGTATCAATCTCGACTGCAGGAGATAAGATCTCCTCCGATCAACTGGGCCAACCTCGACTGCAGGAGATAAGATCTTCCTCGGGCGCCTGTATCAACCTCGGCTGTAGGAGATAAGATCTCTTCCGAGGCAACCTCGGCTGTAGGAGATAAGATCTCTTCCGGACGTCCGTATCAACCTCGGCTGTAGGAGATAAGATCTCTTCCGAGCAACTGAGCCAACCTCGACTATAAGAGATAAGATCTCCTCCGAGCGCTCATATCAACCTCGATTGTAAGAGATAAGATCTCCCTCGAGCAATCGGACTAACCTAGACTGTAGGAGATAAAATCTTTCTCGAATGTCCGTATCAACCTGGCTGCAGGATAAGATCTCCTTCGAGCCAACTTAGCTGTAGGAGATAAGATCTCTCTCGAGCGTCTGTATTAACCTCGATGCAGGAGATAAGATCTCCTTCGAGGCAACCTCGACTGTAGGAGATAAAATCTTCCCCAAAGTAAACCTCGACTGTAGGTCCTCCTCCGAGCGTCCGTATCAACCTCAGCTGCAGGAGATAAGATCTCCTCCGAGCACCCTTATCAACCTCGACTGTAGGAGATAAGATCTCCTCTGAGCGATCGAGCCAACTTCGATTGTAGAAGATAAGATCTCCTCTGAGCGTGCGTATCAACCTCGCTGCAGGAGATAAGATCTTCTCCGAGTGCTCGTATCAACCTCGACTGCAGAAGATAAGATCTTCCTTGAGCATCCGTATCAACCTCAGCTATAGGAGATAAGATCTCCTCCGAGCCAACCTCGATTGCAGGAGATAAGATCTTCCTTGAGCGTCCGTATTAATCTCGGCTGTAGGAGATAAGATCTTCTCTGAAGCAACCTCGACTGTAGGAGATAAGATCTCCCCCGAGCCAATCTTAGCTGCAGGAGATGAGATTTTCTCCGAGCCAACCTCGACCGCAGGAGATAAGATTTGGTTCGAACACTCGAGTCAACCTCGGCTAGAGATAAGATCTCTTTCGAGCGATTGTGACAATCTCGGCTAGAGATAAGATCTCTTCCGAGTGACCGAGTCAACCTCGACTGCAGAAGATAAGATCTCTTTCGAGCTTCAACCTCAACTGCAGGAGATAAGATCTCCCCCGAGTCAACCTTGGCTGTAGGAGAGGAGATCTCCTCCGAGTCAGCCTCGGCTGCTGGAGACAATATCGTCCTCGAGGAGCTCAACCTCCGACCTCGATCGTAGAAGATGAGATCTACTCCTCCTCCTCGGGTGCCATCTCCCAACCCTCCTCCTCCTCAGATGCCACCCGTTGCTCCTCCATGCACGAGCCCCACCCACGGCTCCTTTATATATATTTATATATTATTATCATATAAATATAAATATAAATATATGTATATAATATATTTATATATTATTTATATATAAATATATATAAATATATTATATAAATAAATTTATTTATTTATATTTATTATATATATAATATTATTATATATATTTATATATTTATATAATAATATATATAAATATATTTATATATAGAGGAGTCATAATTTTTATATATAATAATTTATAAATATATATAATATAATATAAATATAAATATATTTATGTATATAAATAATATATAAATATATGTAATATTTATATATAAATAATACTTAAATATATAAATATATTTATATATTTATATATATATTACTATATAAATATATAAATATATAATATTATTATATATAATATAAATATAAATAAATAAATTTGTATATAATATACATACATACATACATATATATATATATTTGTTTCTCATCAGAAAGAAGAAGAGTAATATTACTAAGGATATTTTAGAAATTTAATTTCACATTACCGATAATCTAATTATCATACCAAATATATTAATTAAGATTTTTAGTTATTTTACTATAGTATTACCAGTATATACCAAATACAGTAATCAATATTACTAATAATTTGATGATAGCAACCTATTTTGAAGGTAATCCACATTATCTTTCGAGATTGCTTGGCGATGTATCAATTACAATCCTAAGACATTTCATTCTTTATCATTCATCTATCCGCACAGATTTCAAAGTACTCCATCTACTATAGTTCATAAATATGCACGGATCTTAAAGTATACCATTCTTATCATTCATTTGCTTGTACGGATAATAAAGCACTTTATTCTCTATCATTCATTTATGATCTTAAAACATTACTTCTTCTTCATCCATCCATCTGCATAGATCTTGAAGAATAAAGTTATTCATCTACATGCATAGATCTAAGAGAGCTAATTCCTCCCTTCTCAATTTCCGCAAAATAAAAGCCTCTTGCTAAATTAGTGGGAAGGATGGTCATAAGATTTCATAAAAATTAAGCTATCAAGCGACCTGTCATAATGTTTTCCAATAGAGATAGATAATTAGGCTGTTTTGTGACCATTTAAAATTTTGAGATTTAATTGAGATATTTTAAATATTTAGGATTCAAATGTAAATTATGGAAATTTGAAGGGATGTTTATATATATATATATATATATATACATATGGTTAGGTGCATGCGATGTCATGGAGATGGAAAGACAAATCTAGCTTGCATCAGTTTTTCAAATCTTAATTGTCCGCAGGTGATGGCTATATTTCTGAACAATGGTTCTGGTCTCTTATCCAAAAAGTTAATGTTACCATGGTGAGATTTCTGAAAAAGAAGTAGTTGCTGGATTTTATTGATTCTGTGGGCAGTTGGTTTCATCCAGCTCATCACGGTGATGTATTTTAAAAAGGAAGACAAATGCACTTGTATAATTGCTTTATCATGGCAAAAACTATCAACCACCGTGTCCATGGCCTCAAGATAACCTTTTTTATATGTTTCATTGACAACGGTTGCTGCTGTTGGTAAGTCGTGTTTGAACTCTGAATTAAATGGAACCAATCAATTTCGTTTAAAACAACCCCGCCTCCCATCCTATGTATTTTGACATCCATGTATGCATATCATTGTCGTTTATAAATTATTTAATTATGATATATAGCATTTCGATTGGGGACTTCATTTTCCAGATTTGCCTCCCGTAAATATATCAAAATAGGTGAAGAAAATCAAGACAAAACTCTTCTTCCCTACGGGTTAAACAAAATAAATACACTCCTTGATACCTCTCTCCGAAGCTTGACTATTTCTTTGTCCACAACAAATGTTGGCCAACCTCTCTCCTCTCTCTCTCTCTCTCTCACACACACATTCATTTATAAATACAGCGGACATCAAGGCTTCTTCCCCGAACTCGCACAGACTCCCCCTCTGAGTCACTCGCTCACTCACATCTCCATGGCAATCTCTCTCTTCTATCTCGACCTGAAACTCTCTCTCTAGCTCAAAGTAGAGTTTTTGCCTTCAAAAAAAAAAGAAAAAAAAGAAAAAGAAAACTCGAAGAAGAGAGCATGGAGAACGACATCCGCCAAGCCCACGCCCTCGTCCTCCCCGTCCCGAGCCAAGGCCACATGAATCCCATGCTCCAATTCGCCAAGCGCCTCTCCTCCCACGGCCTCCTCGTCACCCTCGCCACCACCCGCTTCGTCCTCTCCACCACTCGCCCCGAATCCGGACCGGTCGCCCTCGCCCCCATCTCCGACGGCTTCGACCGGGCCGGCTTCGCGGAGGCCGGCTCCATCCCTGCCTACTTCAACCGCTTCGAGTCGATCGGATCCACGACCCTCGACGAGCTTATCCGGTCCGAGCGGGACGCGGGCCGGCCGGTTCGGGTTCTGGTCTACGACTCCTTACTCCCGTGGGCCCGGGACGTCGGGGAGCGGCACGGGATGGTGACGGCTGCGTTCTTCACGCTGCCCTGCGGCGTTACCACGGTCTTCGGGCTCGTGAAGGAGGGCCAGCTTCGGATACCGGTTACTGAGCCGGTCTCGCTGCCCGGTTTGCCCCGGCTCGAGCCGGACGGCCTGCCGTCCATCCTTTCGGAGACGGATGCGGATCAGAACCCGTTGTTTTTGAAGCTGGTGCTGGAGCAGTATAAGAATTTGGAGAAGGCGGATGCGGTCCTTGTCAACTCCTTCTACGAGCTGGAGCCTGAGGTATGCATCTCGGTTTGTGGTACTGTTCGACTCTAACGTGATACGTGGAAACAACAAGGGCAGGATCCCGTGCTGGCCTAAATTTGTCATGAACGTCACATTTTGAGAGCCAACCAAAAACAAAGAAAAAAGGGTGAACTTAATTGGATTTTTTGAACAAAGAAAGAAAAAAAAGGTGGTGGTTTACCGTTGCACCAATATGTCGTTTGGAAATTTTTCATTATTAAGGCTCATTCTTTTATGGATAAATTTTATAAAAAAAATTATTTATTTTTTCATTGATCAACTTATCCATATCTTTATATTTTTTAGGATGGATAAATTATTTTTCATAAATAACATATATCCATGAAATGGAGGAAATATTTTACCTACGTAAGAGATGGTTAAATCATTTTTCTATCAGCTAATAAAATAGATATCTAATTTTATTTTTAAAATATTATATCTTCATTTCTAATGTCTCCATCATTCAATGCCTAATAACTCAATTATCTATTTTCTCTAAATCTAAACAGTACAAAAGATATTATAGAAAATATTGATGAATTTTATCAACTTATCCAAAAATATAGCAATACAAAAGAATATATGTAAGATATTTCAAAGCTACTTTTTCATGCATAAAAAAATATGGATAAATATATTAAATATGATAATATAAAAAAATATAGGTAACATATTTCAAAACCATTTTTTCATGCATAAAAGAGCTTAGATAAATATATTATATTTCTATCTAAATATTGGTTGAAAAATATTTATTTAAAAAATATAGATTCTCAGATAAATTTTTATGTACAAAAACAAACCCTAAGGAGAATTTACATCCGGACTGGTCATGCTGAAAATATTCTTTTGTAGTGGCGTGTGACTGATTTTTGTTGGTTGTGCAACTCTAAACCTTCTGAACCTTGTATAGATCACTTCGGCTATGGGGTCAATCTTTTATGAAAAATTCTAGATCATATTGGAGGCAATTCTCCCATCATGTGGATCGGTGTCAGATGACTAGCCATAATATCTAAGCTCGTCTCCCGACCAATTGACTCCAAATTAAAATGGAAAAAAATACTGTATCTACTTTTGTTTTTAAATGTTGACTAGCCAACGGATTTGAGAATCTTATTAGTTAAGTATCCAATGTTAGAGCAGGGATGAGTGAAAGTTTGTTTCCTAATTTAGTGCAATTATTTGGCAAAGACGTGGATATAAATTTTTTTTAATATAACAATTTTTTGAACATTATTCTCTATCATTCATTTATTTTTTTTATAATAATAATAATAATAAAATTCTAGCATGCATCTCATAAAAATGTGTTGTTTAAGACTAGGAATAATCCTACTTTCATCCAACATCATGCTATATCTAGTTTTGTCCCCACTAAAGATACTTGTTAGATGACAACCAAACAATTTGTTGCCAGCCAAAACCATATATGCACCTAAACTATTTTCCAAAATTTCGAACTAGAAGTATCTTAGAGTGGAGCCAATTCTATCATATCTCAGTTTTGTAACAATTGTGGATTTTTGCACTCTCATTTCTATCTCATGCTATGCCCTTCATATATGATGATGTTGGATTTTTCAGTGGTTCTGTTGAAATGAACATGCAAATAGCTATTTTTTTGTGATAGCTCAAGTTTGCATTGAGTATAGACTTGTGACTGCTTGGCATATTTTGCCCTCAGCTCTCTTTGCCAAAATTCCATGTTTATTGTTCCCACTAAAAATCTTATTTTGATTTCCAATGTGGTCACAAATGCTATTTGCAATGTATTTACTGATATGGTTGTTGAAGGTTGCCCTAGCCATATATCTTCGCTGCATTAATGACTCATTTTTAGTCTTCATTCTTCCTATTATCCACAATTGCAATTAGCAAATATTTTGCTGGTATCTATATTGTTATCTTTCACCATCATGATTGGTGTACATTATTCTTCTGGACTTTTATTCTTGTTTTCATGTGGCTCTATTTAATATGTTGCAATAGAGCCACCACCATGGCAAATCAATTTTGAATCAGTAATTTGCAGGTGGTAGCTAAGCTTGAGGTTCTGCTTAATTTTCTTTCAGATAAGTGAGCATTTTCTCATCGTTGTCTCTTGAGGGATCACTTCTCATCATTTTATTGATAGAATGAACTAATTAGACTCAAATGGTAAAATCAAATTCATCGAAATGGGAAAAATTTCAGTAATAGAAATAAAAACTATATGTAAATCTAATTCTCCAGCCTTATACGGTATGTGACAGTAGCTACAATATCAAAACTTAAGATATTGGCTAAAAATTAATTCTATTTTTTATATCTTTAATTTTAAAATTTGAAAGAACTTTTAATTCTTTCTATTATCAAAAATTTAAGCAGGAAGCTGACTACATGGCATCCACATGGCGAGCCAAGACCATCGGCCCTACTGTGCCATCCTCATATTTAGACAATCAGCTCCCATCCGATTCTCATTATGGCTTCAACATGTACATCCCAAGTGTCACTCTCTGCATGCAATGGCTTGACTCCCAACCCTCTAATTCTGTTGTCTATGTGTCCTTCGGTAGCTTAGCTGCACTCGGCCCTGACCAGATGGCGGAGCTCGCATTTGGCCTTCTCAACAGTGGCAAATACTTTCTTTGGGTGGTGAGATCCTCGGAAGCCTCCAAGCTCCCAGAGAACTTCATGAAGGATTTATCCTCGGAGCGAGGCTTGGTGGTTTCATGGAGCCCACAAATAGCAGTGCTGTCCCACAAGGCTGTTGGTTGTTTCCTGACACACTGCGGATGGAATTCAACTATCGAGGGGATTAGCTTGGGCGTGCCGATGGTCGGATTGCCGCAATGGGGAGATCAGCCAATGAATGCCAAGTATATCGAGGATGTTTGGAAGATCGGCGTACGGGTGAGGGCTAAAGAAAAGGGATTGGTGGGGAGAGAGGAGGTGGATAGGTGTGTGAGGGTGGTGATGGAGGGGGAGATGAGTGAGGAGTTCAGGAGGAATGCAAGGAAGTTGGCAGAGTTGGCCAAAAAGGCAGTGGGGGAGGGTGGAAGCTCGGATAGGAACATCACAGAGTTTGTGGCCATGTATTGCTCGAAGTGATAAACTCGGCTTTGCTTTAGTCAAGATTGGCCGCTGATTGCTGAAAGAAATATAATAAAATGGCTAAATCCCACTTGATTCCTTGGGATTTCTTTGAGTATGTATTGAATATATATATAGCATATACATGTGAAAATAAGAAAAATATTTCAACAATAATTGAAAATTTAAATTTTAAATTTGAATAGAGAACAATAGGAGAAAAATAAGAAAAGGTTTACAGCAACAATTTGAATCCAAAATTCAAAAATTAAATTTTGAATCCAAAGAATTTATGGTATGTTATTATCCCCCCTCACCCTTGATTCCTCAACCTACACACTCAACTTAAATTCAAAATTCAATATATATAGTATATACAGCCAAAATTCAATATACAACCTTCACTCATTGGATTACAGCCAATGATATATAGCATAACCATGGTATTCAAAAATTAAAATCCCACTTGATTCCTCAACCTTCACACACAACTTACAATCATCAATTCTCGGATATAGTAATAGTAATAGTCGGTCTTGATATATTTGGTTCTTGCATAGAATATTGGATTGAAGGCGACGGAAATGACAAAAATATTATCATACTAGATTAAAGAAATTGAATGGAGAGGAATATATAATTCACATGATATATAGTATAACCATTGTAGTTCAGCGACTGTTTGGGACTCTGCTTCAGTAGATGATCGAGCGACTGTTGTTTACATTTTAGCACTCCAAGAAATAGGAATAGGTTTGAGAAAAATATAGAAATCGCTGGCGAAGCATCTATCAATAGGGCTGCCAGCCCAATCTACATCTGAGTATGCAACCAAATTTAATGGGCTTGATTGTAGTTGAAGTCTAAAGGTGATGGTGCCTTTGGAGAAACCGAAGTTTGCATTTGACTGCTACCATATGGGCCTACATTAGATTTTGTAAAACTTGATAGACTTGATTGATTGAGAAAACTATATGGCCGTGTTAAGGTTACATATTGGAGGGCTCCAACAATACTCTCTGATAAAATGAAAGATCATCAAGAGGAGGGCTATCCATATGATCTAGCTTTTTGGTAGAGCAAGGACTTGAACATGGTTTGCATCCAAACATGTTGGTATATTATAACAAGTCTAGAATATATTTGGATTGACATAAAAAAATTTCATTACTTATTTGATCTACTTGGATACCAAGAAAATATGACAATAAGCCCATATCTTTCATCTTAAATGAATTAGCAAGTTTCATATAACCTTGTGGAGAGCAATATAATTATTGCCGGTAAGAATAATATAATCAATATAAAGAAGAAGATATAATATAACACTATCATGATAATATATATATATATATAATTAGTGAAAGATCGGATTGTGAAATATCGAATCCTAACTCCACAAGTTTTGAGCTGAACTTTTCATATCCATCATGAGGAGCTTGCCGGAGTCCATAAATTGATTTGCACATTTGATAGACATGGATAGATTTTGATGGATCAATATAGCCAGGAGATTGAGATATAAATACTTTTTCTTGAAGGTTACTATGTAAAAAAGCACATTCTATATCAAGTTGATGGAGTGGCCAATTGCATGTCAAAGCTATTATGAGAATAATTTTAATTATAGTATACTTAACCATAGGACTGAATGTTTGAATAAAATTAACTCCATATTATTGGTGAAATCCTTTGACAATCAAATGAGCTTTAAATTTATTGATGGATCTATTCAAATTGCATTTAATTCAAAATATCCACTTACGACCGACAATATTTATATTTGGTTGAATAGGGATAAGAGTTCAAGTTTGCTGATTTTGAAGACATGTAAATTCGAGATTCATGGCATGTCTCCACTCCGAACTTTTTGAGACTTGTGCATAACATGCTGGTTCAATAGGATAGGACATAGTAAGGATGGTTGGGAGAGGGTAGTGGGTATGGTATAATATTTTATATTTGGAGGTACCAGATTGAAATCGGATGGTCATGGGATCGGTATGCTATGGTAGGTAGGTAGATTGGTTGGTCGGTCTGGGAGGGAAGTTTGGTGATGGGTGGTGGAGTGGTGGTAGAGGAGATTCAAGTGAAGGAAGGTAAGAAGTGGTCATGTTGAGATGGTGGGATGGATTCAATTGGGATTCTTGTTTTGTCATATGGTATAGCGACTGAATTGGATGTTGTTACCATGGAAGAATCTTGAGATTGACATGTTATACTTATAAAATAATTTAAAAATTTATGGTTATTGGTAGTTCAAATAGTATCGGTTGGTATGGAGAGTCGAAATAACCATATAAAAAGGGAGTCAAGAGTAGAAGTGGGGTTGTGAGAAGTTGATTGAGGTGGTGATATGGTTAAAAAAAAAAACATGTTCATTAAAAATAATATGACGTGAGATATAAATTTTTTTCTTTCACTAAATCAAGGCATCTATATCCTTTGTGAATAGTGCTATATCCTAAAAAATAATATTTGATGGATCAAAATTCTAGTTTATTGGACTTGTATGGTCGAAGTCAATGATAACATAAACAATCGAAAGCTCATAAATCAGAATTGTTGGAAGAATTTTCATAGGGGATATACGATCCTTTGCCCAAGCTTCGACATAGATGAGGTCAGGCAACTGTGGCCCTTGCAGATGTCTCGGGCCTATGCAAACGACCAATGGTCCTTTGGGGCTATCGCAACCGTCGAACGGCTAATTGGTCTTATTCTGTTCAAACCCCTCTCCATTTAAAAACTCGCTATGATCAATTTATTCACCAAAGCCCTCTCACTCTCCCTTCTTCCTCACCTCTGGCCGTCATTGAGCCGCCATAGCCAAGCATCGCCCCCCCACCCCCCGAAACCCCATTTTTCTTCAAAAGCCATTGATTCCTTTATTCTTTTTCTCTCTATATTCCAAGATTTATTGGCTCCTTCCTGCTAAAATTCTTTGTCATCTAGCCAAGCCTTATCACCATCGCCACCTTTAGTGAGCCCCCCTCTTCTTTTCCTATCTTTTTGGCCTTGGATGCTGCTGCCATGGTAGCAAGGGGCACCGCCCCTTTTCCCTCTCTTGCCCCCTTGTGCACGGTCGGACCACTGCCCCTAACCACTGCCGACCACACCACCACTTCTCCTTTTTCTTTGGTTGTCCTAGTTGCACCACTGTCCCCTCCCTTCCTCGATTTTCAAAAGCCATGGGAGGACTTTGTTTCAGGTATAGAGAGAAGAAAGAGCAGAGAGAGCAAGAGAAAAGAAAGAGAAGAGTGAGAAAGATAGAGGAAAGAGAAGAGAGAGAGAAAGAGAAATAAAGAGAGGAGAGGGAGATAGATTCAACCTTTCCAACCCATCAAATCTTAATCCGACCGAGTTTATATCGATCTAAACTATACATAGATTTGACTTGTGAATCAATCCAAACTTTGACCTCGACTGAGGTCGGACTAAGATTCTCTTTCTCTTTTGCTCTAATTTTTTCTTAATCGAAAGCTAATAGCCTTGTTAATTTATTTGGTCAGAGTCTTTATTACTGAAAGAACATTGAATCTAGGGATTGCATTGCGTGCTACTTTTGGATTTGATTATTGGTAAGTTTTTTTTTTTTATTTCTAAGATTTTCTTGAAGCATTTCTTAAACTAGAAATTATATATATAATATTAAATATTAAAATTTAGAAGTTTAGAAAAAAAAAAAAAAAAAAAAAAAATATATATATATATATATATATATATATATATATATATATATATATAAAAGAAAATTCTAAAAATCTTGTATCAAGCATAATGGTACTTTGGCATGATCACATAGCCTTTTTTGTTTTTCTTAACATTGCATCATATTACACTTGCACAAATTTAAATTTTTCTTATTCTTAAAATATGAAAAATTGACTAATATTGATATGAGCATAAGTATGTTTATGAGATCAAAAAAATTAATTTTAAAAATATTTATCTTCATACTAGATGTTATGAATTTATAAAAAAACTCTCTAGTTGATTATGATTTGGGTTTGGCTAATGGGACTAATCATTAGCCACATGTCAGAAACTAGTTTTTTTTAAGTCTAGTCAGTGATGGTTGATCGTTGGCAGAGTTAATCCTTTTAAACCTAGTCAGTCAAGTCTAATTGCTGGCTCATGCTGATGCATCGCATATTTATTTTTATGACTAATCTTTTTGCTCGGTCATGGGACTAATCATGGTCCTATTGCTTTATCTTAGTTCTCTCGAATTAGAATATGCACTTCATAAAAAATACTAACCATAATATAAAGTTTCACTTTGGTCATCTAATTTCAAATCATAAACATCGTCCAAATTTGCTATACCTTCCCATTGGTTGGCAAGATCTTAATTCTAACACCCAGAATATGACATTAAGCTTAGAAGGTAATAGCTTTGAGAACTTACGGCTCGTGTTTGAATCATATTAGCCCAAAATAGGCCAGCAATCTTTCTAAAAGTAAGAAAATTAGTTATTTAAATAGACATTAGCTTGTAAATATCCTGTCCATACCTTTGTTAAGATATATATTATGATCACAACATGCTCTTATCTAAATCATTTTTGATGTAATGAATCATTAGTATTCTAGGTATTTCTAATAGAAAGGACCTCACAAGCATTCTGAGATAAGTTGGGAACCAAGCATCCAAGGTTTTATAGCGCAACTCAGTGCTATCTCCACTACTGTAGTTATATAGAACTTAATTTTATCATAACCGTCAAGAAAAATCTATTGCATCTCCAAAAAAATTATCTTCAATTAGAGTCCCAGTTAAAGTAAAATAACTAAAATAAATTCATGTCATATCTAATACCATGCGCTGGTATGATGTGATGTTTTTTTTGAGAGAGACAGAATGCCCTACAAATTTCTTTTTTAATCCAAAAATTGCGTCAGCCATGTATAGCTTTGTTGTCATATTGGAGTTGTTTTTTTGCATGGAGTTGTAATTAAGGGTGCATTTGGTGTGTCATTAAAAAAATATTTTTTTATTTTTAATTTTTAAAAAATAAAAATAAAAAAATATTTGATAATATTATGAAAAGTAGAAGATAGAAAATCAAAAAAATTAAAATAATTATTTTATATATAAAATAATTTTTTTTTATTTTTTATTTTTTATTTAAAATATAATTATTTTTTGCTTTAGAGCAATGTAGTTACCATGTATTTTACTTTTTTTACTTTCACTTAATAATAAAAATTAAAAAATAAAAAATATTTTTAAAAATTAAAAAATAAAAAGTATAATCAAATGCATCATAAGTTGTCCCAATTAGATTGTCTAGGGCCTCCGAACAACATTTTTTATATTTCAATGATAGCTTTTGTCATCAGTGATGATGTTTTAATTTTGAAATTGAGCCACTCAGTTTCAATATTTAAAACAACCACGCCTTTCAGCCTATTTTGATATTTATGTACACATATTATATATTATTATTCTTATAAATTAATTATTATATATAGTAATACAACCTAAACTTTTATCTTCTTGAGAAGTTCTATGATGCAGGCATCCTAGCATTAAGATATATTGATTTAAAGAATTAGAACTGAAAGGTCAAAAACTGAATTGATTGTACCAAATCTCGTAGGATTCTGGTACTATCATACTAAAATGATCATAACTTTCTTATTCGATGTCAAAATCCTTATTATGATCCTAATTTGCAGAGCTCTTTTTAAGTCCTACAAGCTACAACTAATTTCAGAGTCTAATTCAACTATATAATAGGTTAATAGGAGCCTCAAAGATTATATACAAGTTTATTTCTTAGTCTTTTTCTATTTTGATTAAGATTAGTATTTTGAGTCCTTTCTAAAGTCTATTAGTATTTTTCTCTATAAATAAGATCTGCTAGGGATAAACCCCACTCCTATCGAAGTCCAATTCGATGCTCAGCCTAATGCAATCGGTAGCCATGGAAGAGCTTCAGCGGACGAGTCTTTGTTGAGCTCCTTCAGTTGGCTGAACTCCTCAGTGGTCGAGCTTCAGTCGAATTTCTCAACGATCGAACTTCAATCGAATTCCCACAAGAGCCGGACTCCCTCTATACTCTTTCAATCGGACTTCCATGAGAGCTTAACTCTCTCCGCACTCCTTCAGTCGGATGCCCATGAGAGCCGAACTTCCTCCGTGCTCCTTCAATTGGATCCCTATAGAAGCCGGACTTTTGCCAAACTTCTCCTTCGGTCAAATTTCTCCAGGAGTCGAATTCCTTCCGGATCGCTCCTGCAGACGAACTTCTCCAAGGATCGAACTCCTTTCGAATATCCCTTTCGACCGAACTCTTCCCGGATGATCTCCTTCAGACGTATCCTTCTTAGGAGTCTGAGCTCCTCTGAAATAGATCTACGCCGAGGTTCTTCACCTACGGCTGTTGAACCTTGGTGGTATGACCGCCACTATTAGTTTGATGGTACCTTTTTCTCCATAATAAATTCCATGTGGTCCACAATCGGACGACATGACCACCACTATTGGCGATACCACTCTCTTCGTAACCAGCCCCATGCAGCCCATGACCCATCAGTATGGCTGTCACTATCCATCTGACGATGCCTTTCTCTCCGTACCGAACTCCATATGGCCCCGAGCGACCCACGATCGACGGTATGGCCATCACCATCAACCCGCTACAAGCTACGCCTATAAAAAGGGATCCTTCAGATATATTTTCTAGAAGCTCTCCTCTCTCCTCTAAAGCTCAAAGCTCACTTCTCCTAAGCACTTCATTTCTGTTGGTCAGAAGAGCTGACTTGACCGTCGGAGGGTCCTGTCGGAGCCACCACCACCGACTTCAGATGGAACTTTATTTTGTAGATCACTGACGGCGATCTTGTCCTCCTCCACTCCAGCTCGATCCGACAACAATCGGATTCTACACCAATAGAATTGGCGTTAGAGGAAGAGCCCTCTATTTTTGAGATTTTTTTATTCTTGAAGGAGTGCTCAACAATGATTTCTCTCTTTCCTCTCTAGAGATCTCCCTTCTTTCTTTCTAGAGTTCTTTCTTAAAAAAAATACCTCCTAAGAGAGCTTCGACCCAACGATTGACATCCTCTGCGATCCGATCCCATCCAGATCCATCTGCTCCCACTTCAGTCCCAGTAATCCATATTCCACCTATAGCCACGATAGATGCGGAGCAGTTCAACCTGCTGATCCAGCAGATTCGTGGTCTTATCGAGATGATGCAGGCCATGCGGCAGCCTCCGATGGTGACTCCATTAAAAAATCCACCATCAGAATGTCGAAAATCAACTCCAAGGAAGAGTATTCAAGCTAGCATATCCGTCGCCCCTGAAAAAAAAACAGAGAGCAGAGGATCCTTATTTGGATCATGGTTCTCCTCTGGAGGAGACCTTTTTCATCTGTAGTCAAAAGTCCTCCAAGATCTACGATCGAGACGATGTCCTCAATCAAAAACTATGGAAGATGGGCCGACGGATTGAGGAGCTCGGCCACGTCGCCCTAGCTCACCTTGACGATGTCCACACCGATTCTCCTTTGTCCCTTCAAATTATGCAAGAGCCCATCCCGCCGAACTTTGAATTTCCTCAATTTGAAAGCTATAATGAAACTTCTGATCCAGTTGATCATCTAAAGACCTTCCGGACCATGATGCTACTCCATGGCGCACCAGACGCCATATTGTGTCAAGCCTTTCCGTCTACCTTAAAGGGAGCAGCAAGAAATTGGTAGTCAATGTTAAAGCCAAGTACGATCTTTTCTTTTGACCAGATGAGCCATCAGTTCATGGCTTACTTCGTCAGCAGTCGACGTCCATGCTGAGGTTCGGATTCTTTGATGAATGTCAAGCAGAAGCTGGAAGAATCCATTCGGATTTATGTTATCCGATTTAATGCCACGGCATTGGAGGTTTGGGATCTGAACCAGTCAGTCGCCATGACCGCTCTCAAGGGCGGCCTTCAGAAAAATGACTTGCTATTCTTTCTAGAGAAGAAGTATTCCAGAGACTTCACCGATCTACTGGCTCGGACCGAGGGATATACCCATGCGGAAGAAGTCTTCAAGTTGAAGGACGAAGAAGTCTTAGGAGAGCGGCGAGCAGACGAGTATAATAGACCCACCGTCGATGGAGGGCCAAGTGAAGTTCGACTATGCTCACGGACTTCCCACGAGCGCAAGCGAGCCCAAACTCCTCGAGCTCGTCATCAAGGAAGCCCTGATAGAAGGGCGCGAAGAAGTCCTCCTTTCGAAAGGTTTCACAACTACGTCTTCCTCATTGCTTCTAAGGCTCAAGTTCTGATGGAAATTAGGAACCAGCTGCCAATATCAGAAGAATTATGATCTTTCCCAAACAAGCACGATCGAAGCAAGTACTGCCTCTACCATCGTGATCATGACCATGACACTGAAGAATGCGTTCAGCTCCAAGATAAAATTGAGGAGCTCATCAGGAGAGGCCAGTTGGGTCGGTTCCTCAGACGCTAGTCTGAAGCAGAAGAAGATCGGCCAAGGGCGCTACCATAGCCAGAACCATGAATGACGGAGGAACAACAAAAGGGTCGGTCGCCTCCTATATCATCGATGCCACGTCTGGGAGGAGCTTGGTACTTCGGCGATCCATCATCTTTCTACGTCAAAGCCAAGAGAAGCTTGCTCCAAATTGAGGAGGCCAACACAAAATAGAGGAGGTCGTTAGATCCCAAAGCTTATCGCCTGAAGAAACTTGGAGGAACAACGCTCTCACGATCTAGAGATGCATTGCCAGTAACTTTCTTTCAATAAAATTCTTTCATTTTGATAATATTGTTTCTTGATGCAAAAACTACGTGATGATAGAAAAGAAGTAGTCAATAGTGATCGTGTAGGAACAAAAGGAGAACCTCATCCTAACATGAGCCGATCAAAATCCTTCAACCTCGACTAAAGATAAGATCTCTCCCGAGCGACCGAGTCAACCTCGACTAGAGATAAGATCTCTTCTGAGCAATCGTGATAACCTTGACTAGAGATAAGATCTCTCTCGAGCGATCGAGACAATCTCGACTAGAGATAAGATCTCTTTCGAGCGATCGAATCAACGTCGGCTAGAGATAAGATCTCTTTCGAGCGCCCGTGTCAACCTCGACTAGAGATAAGATCTCTTCAGCGACCGGTGTAAATCTCGACTAGAGATAAGAGTCAACCTCGTTAGAGATAAGATCTCTTTTGAGTGACGTATCAACCTCGGCTAGAGATAAGATCTCTCCGAGCATCCGTGTCATCCGCTAGAGATAAGATCTCTTTCGAGCGTCCTGTAACCTCCGTTTGAGATAAGATCTCTCCAAGCGATCATGTAACCTCGGCTAGAATAAGATCTCTCCCGAGTGCTCGAGTCAACCTCGGCTAGAAATAAGATCTCTTTTGAGCGTCTGTGTCAACCTTGACTGAAGATAAGACTTTGACTTCGGTCAGAGATAAGATCTCTTTCCGAGCGCCATGTCAACCTCAGCCAGAGATAAGATCTCTCTCGAGCGATCGAGTCAACTTTGGCTAGAGATAAGATCTCTTTTGAGCGACTGTATCAACTTCAGCTAGAGATAAGATCTCTCCTGAGTGCTCGATCAACCTCGGCTAAAAGATAGATCCTTTTCGAGCGATCGTGTCAACATCGGCTAGAGATAAAATTTTTTTTTGAGCGACCGTGACAACTCAGCTAAAGATAAGATCTCTCCTGAGTGCCTGACTCAACCTTAGCTAGAGATAAGATTCTCTCGAGCGACCGTGTCAACCTCGTTAGAGATAAGATCTCTTCCGAGCGCCCATGTCAATCTCGGCTAGAGATAAGATCTCTTCCGAGATCGAGTCAATCTCGAGATCAGATCTCTCCGACGCGCTTCAAGCTAGAGATAAGATCTCTTTCGAGCGATCGAGTCAACCTCGGCTAGAGATAAATCTCTCTCGAGCGCCTATGTCAATGTTGACTAGAGATAAGATCTCTCTCAAGCGATCGTGACAACCTCGACTAGAGATAAGATCTCTTTCGAGCGTCCGAGTCAATCTCAACTGAGATAAGATCTCTTTCGAGCGTTCGTGTCAACCTCGGCTAGAGATAAGAATCTCTTTCGAGTGACTGAATCAACCTCGGCTAGAGATAAGATCTCTCTCGAACGACTGTGACAACCTCGATTAGAGATAAGATCTCTCTTGAGTGTCCGTGTCAACCTTGGCTAGAGAATAAGATCTCTTCCGGGCAACCATGACAACCTCGGCTAAGATAAGATCTCTTCTGAGCAACCGAGTCAACCTTAGCTAGAGATAAGAATCTCTTTCGAGTGCTCATGTCAACCTCCAGCTAGAGATAAGATCTCTCTCGAGCGACTGAGTCAATTTCGACTAGAGATAAGATTTCTCTCGAGTGACTGAGTCAATTTCGGCTAGAGATAGGATCTCTCTCGAGCGACCGCGTCAACCTCGGCCAGAGAAAAGATCTCTCCCGAGCAACCGAGCCAACCTCGGCCAGAGATAAGATCTCTCCCGAGCGACCGAGCTCGAACCTTGGTCAGAGATAAAATCTCTCCTAAGCGACCGAGTCAACCTCGACTGCAGAAGATAAGATCTCCCTCGAGCTTCAACCTTAGCTACAGGAGATAAGATCTCCCCCGAGTTAATCTCGACTGTAGGAGATAAGATCTTCCCCGAGTCAGCCTCGACTACTGGAGACAATATCGCCCCCGAGGAGCTCAACCTCCAACCTCGATAATAGGAGACGAGATCTACTTCAACCTCGGTTGGATATGAGATCTCCTCCGAGCTTCAACTTCAACATCAACTTTGGCTGGAGATGAGATCTCTTTCGAGCTTTAACTTGAGCCAGCATAGAGCTCAGAAGAGGACTTCAGTAGTCATCTTTTTTGCACTCTCTTTCTTCGAATTTCGATCTCGAAAGTGGGGGTAACTATTGTTGAGGATAAATCCTGCTCCTGTCGAAGTCCAGTTCGATACTTAACCTAATGTAACCGATAGCCATGGAAGAGCTTCAGCGGATGAGTCTTTGTCGAGCTCCTTCAGCTAGCTGAACTCCTCAGCAGCCGAGCTCTAGTCGAACTTCTCAGCGGCTGAACTTCAATCAGATTCCCACGCGAGCCGATTTTCCTCCATACTCCTTCAGCCAGACACCTATGAGAGCCGAACTCTCTCCACACTCCTTCAGTCGAATGCCCATGAGAGCCGAACTCCCTTCACGCTCCTTCAGTCAGACTTTCATGAGAGCCGAACTCTCTTCGCGCTCCTCCAATCGGACCCTTATAGAAGTCGGACTTTTGTCGAACTTCTCTTTCAGCCAAACTCCTCCAGAAGTCGAACTCCTTCCGTATCACTCCTACAGACGGACTCCTCCAAGGGTCGAACTTCTTTCGGACATCTTCTTCGATCGAACTCCTCCGAATGATCCCCTCCAGACATATCTCCCTTAGGAGTTTGAGTTCTCCTAAAATAGATATACGTCGAGGTTCTTCACCTATGACTGTTGAACCTCGGTGGTATGGCTACCACTATCAGTCTAGCGCCATCTTTTCCTCCATAACAAGCCCCATGCAGTCCACGATCGGACGATATGGCCACCATTACTGGCGACACCACTCCCTCCGTAACCAGCCCTATGCAGCCCACGATCCATCAGTATGGCTGTCACTATTTGTCTGACGATGCCTTCCTCTCCGTACCAAACTCCATGCAGTTTTGAGCGGCCCACGATCGGACAGTATGGCCATTACCATCAACCCGCTATAAGCTCCACATATAAAAAGAAATCCTTCAGATATATTTTCTAAAAGCTCTCATCTTCCCTCTAAAGCTCAAAGCTCACTTCTCATTTCTGAGCACTTCATTTTTGTTGGTCAGAAGAGCTGACTTGACCGTCGGAGGGTCCTACCGGAGCCACCACCTCCGACTCCGGACGAAACTTTATTTTGTAGATCACCGACGGTGATCTCGTCCTCCACTTCAGCTCAATCTGACGACAATCAGATTCTGCACCAATAAGATCCTTTAGGCCAACATTGTAATCATATTTCATAAGTTATTGAGTTTATTTTTTCAGAAGAGAGTTCTCTTCTCCCTCTTATCGTGCAATCCTAGTTTCGTGCATCTTTCTTCTCTTTTTCCTAATGATCATCGTGCATAGGCTACATCAGTCGGTATCATAACTTCATAATTTCTTGTATGGTGATTCTTTCTTACAGTTCAGATGGTAGGTGGTGATCGTATGAAGAACCAATCTGCAAATCAGGCGATAGCCTATGATGAAATCATGCAATGAGAACGAGACTTGATGATTAAATGTAAAGATTTGAGGAGGCAGGTGATGGATCTGACTACACATCTTGCACAGTTAGAATATTGGGATGTGAGATTCGAGACTGAACCAGATGATCATAGATTTGAAAGAGATGCTTTAGATTTTAAGAGCTCCTTTCATGATATTCTTATCTATCAGTATGAAGGTCGTGGCGATTTCTTCAAATGATCAATCCATTGGTTTAACTCCATTAGAATAGATTTGCCTAAATATTCTGATAGTTTACAAATGAAGATCTTCCTTAGATCAAAATATTCAAGTACCAACATGAATAAACAACAAGATTTATCTATTCTAGTGGAGACAAATGAATGTATACATTCTCTGTCTATGCTACTGGAGACAAATGAATGTACACTAGAGACCCCTTAAATAATAATAATAATAATAATAATAATAATAATAATAATAATAATAATAATAATAATAATAATAATAATAATAATAATAATGGTGATTGGATATATATCACATTATTGCCCATCGCTATGATTGATCATACATGGCATTGGTGCCATTGCTATTGTGCTTAGATTCCCATTTATATTTTTATCCAAGATTTGTTTCTCAAAATAATATTATTATCAAAAAATTACATTGCCATTTGTCATTGTTCTATATATGTGGAATATGATCACTAATTTTACTAGATCGAGCATACCTTCGAATACAAGGAGGTATCTAATGATAAAAAAGTGAAACTTATCGCCTTAAAATTAGCAAGACATACTTCTGCCTGGTGGCAACAGTTAAAGAAGACTAGGTAGCAAAAAATCCTATCCATGATAAATCCTATTTTTTAAGAGTTTGCTGATATCTTTTCTGAGAATTTGTCCACAGAATGGCCATTAGAAAGAGAAATTCCATATTATATTGATCTTATTTTGAGAGCAAGTCTACCGAATAAGCCGAGCATATGGAAGCTATCCATTGGTCCATAAAAAAAAAAATGATTTTTTAGAAGATGAGGAGGCTTCAAACTTGAGGATAAGTTCTTTCTAATCTAAAAAATATGACACAGATATCCTAGAATGAAGACACTTTGACTTGAAGAATCAAATATGAAACTAGGCTGATTGCACCAAATTCCACAGGGTTCTGATACTGTAGTACTAAAATAGTAATAATTTTCTCATTCGATATCAGAATTCTTATTATAATCTAAATTTGGAAAGCTTTCTCAAGCCCTACAAGTTAGAATTGATTTTGTAGCCTAATTTAATTATTTAATAGGTCAACATGAGTGTGGAAGATGCTATACGTATTTCTTAATCTTTTCTTCTTTGATTAATGTTTGTATTTTGAGTTCATGTTTAAGTTTGTTAGTATTTTTTCTATAAATAAGATTCTTTAGACCAACGTTGTAATCAGATTTCATAAGTTATTGAATTTATTTTCTCAAAAAAGAGCTTTCTTCTCTCTCTTGTCGTGCAACCCTAGTTTCATGCATCTTTCTTCTTTTTTTTTCAAAAAATGCTGTGCATAAGCTGCATCATTCTGGTATTATAATATCCATGCATGCATGTTGGAAGCATTACTTAATAAACCATGCACAAGGTATGTCAATTCTAGAGTTGCCATTTCTAAGAGGTTGAAATAAAAGAACATGTTTTTCTGAACATGTATTCCAAGTGCATGACTCTAAGATATTATCATAGAACTTTTTTTTTTTTTTGGTGATCACAGAACCTCTTTCATAGCTCTTCTTTGTTTTAAGTACTTCTCCATTTTGTGGTCCGTCCTCTCTGGCTCTATTCAACTAAAGTTTTATCATCCAAGAGCATTAATCATAGAAGAATATTATGCAAGGTTGCATCCCCTCTTAAGCCATTTTATAGCTATTTGAATATAAAGAACAAATAGATAGCATCTTGCGTGGGAGATTGGGAGAAAAAAAAAAAAAAACTTGTTTTGGTTTTTACAACTTAAACTAAGTATTATTTTAAGTAAATATAATTATATGATTTCGATTGGAATGTCATGTGTTATCATAATTCATAAATTCACAAAAAAGCTAACAAATCACATCAGTTAGGAAGTTGGCACATTTCGAAGAGCGTGTATTCAAATCTTAAAATCCTTACAAATATATAAGATATTTAAGGCTTAAAATAATTAATCTTATAAGTTTACATATGATAATTATTTTAATAAGTCTAAATTAATTATCCAATCCTGATCCTCTGTGTGTCTTGCAATAGCTGTAGTTTTATGCACTAGGCCACCCTTTATATTAAATACAAATTTACAAAATAAATTCATAATGGTAATTTAATTTGAATAATTATATCTTGGCCAATAATGATTTGAGTAGGATAATTAACTTCCCTAACACCGGTACAAGTGCATATGTCATAGCTACATCATTGGATTTATAGAAGTAAACCGACCAATCAATAGATTGATAAATCGGTGTAGTAAGTTGAACCTTGGTTATTAGGATTTAAATGACCTTCCATTGAATCTAGTAAATTAGATATAATGTAATATCTTGGCAATAGCATGTGTTGGTGCAGAAATCCGTCGCCGCCGGAGGTCGCCGCAATCGAGGCCGCTGGGCGCCGCCGGGGACCTGCAAAACGAAGTCCCGTCCGGAACCGGTGGGGTGGTGGCTCCGGCAGGACCCTCCGACGGTCAAGTTAGTTTCCGACCAACAGTAATGGAGTGCCCGGAATGAGTTCCGGAGCTTAGAGATGTGGAGGAGAGCTTAGAGAGTCAAGAGTCCAGAGAGCCTAGCCTTAGCGTGTCGGGAGGATCCTTTATATAGTGGAGCTTGATGGTGACAACTGCAGCCGCGTGCTGGCGGGCCGCTCGAGGTTCGGTGGAGTCAGTCTCACTGGCGCCGCATACGGCGGATGGAGGGTGACAGCCATCGCCGCCTGACAGTGGGTCGCTATCGCCCGCGGCGGACTGACTGATGGTGCGGCGGACTGACTGATGGTGCGGCGGACTGACTGATGGTGATGGTTGCAGAGCTTGCCGAATGAAGGGATGAAGGCCTTCGTCGTGTGCCCATTTCGGAGGAGTTCGGGCTCCTGAAGAGGAAGATAGGAGGGAGTTCGGCTCCCATAGGCGTCTGGCGAGAGGTATGCAGCTAAGACCCGTCCGCAGAAGAGTTCGGCTGCTGAGAAGCCGCGGCCCGGCCGTCTGGGGTTCGGCCGGCCGTTGGACTTGGGCTGAGGCTTGGACACTTGAGAGTTCGGTAGGAGCTCGGTCGGCCGAAGTTTGATGAGGGCGACCGCTGAGGAGTTCGGCCCAGTGACGACTGCTGAGGAGTTCGGGCCCGTAAGTGACGACTGCTGAGGAGTTCGGGCTCCTGAGTGACGATTGCTGAGGAGTTCGCCAGTGACGACTGCTGAGGAGTTCGGGCTCCTGAGTGACGATTGCTGAGGAGTTCGGCCCAGTGACGACTGCTGAGGAATTCGGGCTCCTGAGTGACGATTGCTGAGGAGTTCGGGCTCCTGAGTGACGACCGCTTGGGGATTCTACTAAAGCCCGTCCACTGAGGGGTTCGGCCGCTGAGAGGACTTCATTGAAGCTCGACCGCTTGGAGTCGGTCCGAAGGAGTTCGGCGCTGAGAGGACTTCATTGAAGCTCGGCCGCTTGGAGTCGGTCCGAAGGAGTTCGGCCGCGGAGAGGACTTCATTGAAGCTCGGCGTTGGAGTCGGTCCGAAGGAGTTCGGCCGCTGAGAGGACTTCATTGAAGCTCGGCCGCTTGGAGTCGGTCCGAAGGAGTTCGGCCGCGGAGAGGACTTTATTGAAGCTCGGCCGCTTGGAGTTGGTCCGAAGGAGTTCGGCCGCTGAGAGGACTTCATTGAAGCTCGGCCGCTTGGAGTCGGTCCGAAGGAGTTCGGCCGCTGAGAGGACTTCATTGAAGCTCGGCCGCTTGGAGTCGGTCCGAAGGAGTTCGGCCGCGGAAAGTCCGAAGGAGTTCGGCTGCATGGGCTCGCCTGGGGTCGGTCTCTAGGCAGTTCGGCCGTGACCTTGGTGCAGGGGAGTTCGGCCTCTAGGCAGTTCGGCCGTGACCTTGGTGCAGGGGAGTTCGGCCTCTAGGCAGTTCGGCCGTGTTAAGGGTTCGGCCTGGCGCCTGGCGCTGAAGCTCTTCAGCGGCTACTGGTTACATTGGGCTGAGCGTTGGGCCGGGCTTCGGCAGGAGCGGGATTTATCCCCAACAGTAGCCCCCCCCACTCCCGAGTTCAAAAATTGAAGGAAGGGAGTACCAAAACAGGCGACTGCCGAAGTCTTCTTCCAGGCTCCGCATTTGTTGCGGCTGAAGCTCGGGGGAGGTCTCATCTCCAGCCAATATTGACGCTGAAGTTGAAGCTGAGGCTTGGGGGAGGTCTCATCCCCAGTCGATGTTTGGAGTTGAAGTGGGACTCGTTTCCAGCCAAAATTAGTAAAGCCGACGTTGAGGCCGGAGTCAATGTCGCCCCCCGTGGTCAGGGTCGGAGTTGATATTGCCTTCATCAACCGAAGTCGATTCGGGGGAGACCTCCTCTTTTGCAGTCAAGGTTATGATCGCTTGGGGGAGACCTCGCCTCCCGCTGACGCTGATACCGAAGTTGAAGCCGAGGTCTGAAGGAGACCTCGTCTTCTGCAGTGAAGCTTACCGTAGACTCTGGGGCTCGGCCTTGGACCTTGCTCGCGTCAGGACGAGGTTCTCCTCTTGTTCCCGACGGGCTGTGGGGGCACATGGGGACCGTCATCCTCGTCTCTCCCCCCATCCCGTCCTTGGTGGACGGGGCCTTTGACTTTGCTCACGCTAGGACGAGGTTCTCCTCCTGTTCCTTGCCGGCTGTGGGGGCACATGAGGACCATCGTCCTCGCTTCTCCCCCCATCCCGTCCTTTGTGGACGGGGCCTTCGACTTTGCTCACGCTAGGACGAGGTTCTCCTCCTGTTCCTAGCCGGCTGTGGGGGCACATGAGGACCGTCGTCCTCGCTTCTCCCCCATCCCGTCCTTTGCGAACGGGGCTTTGACTTTGCTCACGCTAGGACGAGGTTCTCCTCCTGTTCCTAGCCGGCTGTGGGGGCACATGAGGACCGTCGTCCTCGCTTCTCCCCCCATCCCGTCCTTTGCGAACGGGGCCTTTGACTTTGCTCACGCTAGGACGAGGTTCTCCTCCTGTTCCTAGCCGGCTGTGGGGGCATTTCCGCTCGCTTTTTTCCCAGTGACCCTGAAACGATAGTGTCGAGCAACAAGGTTTTATTGAGGGAAACTACTGGTAGTACATTCTCAGGTTTTCTGAGTTCCAAGGTCGTGGAAGCGCTAGTCCTCCGAGCTCCTTTAGGCGATAGGTACCAGGTCGGATGACCTCTACCACTTCGTACGGACCTTCCCAATTTGGGACGAGCTTCCCTTGATTCTGGGGCTGGGAGACGGCTGCTCGTCGGAGCACTAAGTCCCCAACTCTGAACGCCTTGCCTTTGACTCTGGAATTGTAATACCGAGCCACCTTCCGCTGGTAGGCGGCCATTCGGATGCGGGCTGCCTCCCTCCTTTCTTCCAGCAGGTCGAGGTTGGTTCTGAGGTCCTGGGAGTTGAGTTGCTCGTTGAAGCCCACGATTCGAGCAGACGGGAGTTTGAGCTCGATCGGGATGACTGCCTCGGTGCCGAAGGCCAAGGCGAAGGGTGTCTCGCCGGTCGGTACCCTCTGCGTTGTTCGGTATGCCCAGAGAACGTGGTAGAGTTCGTCTACCCAGGCCCCTTTCGCCCTGTCGAGCCTCGTCTTGAGGCCTTGCAGCAGGGTCCGATTGGTCACTTCGGCTTCCCCATTGGCTTGCGGATGAGCCACCGACGTGAAGTGGTGGGAGACGTTTAGTCCTTCGCAGAACTCGGTAAACCGGGCTCCAGCGAACTGTCGCCCATTATCGGTTATGAGAGCTCGGGGCAGACCGAACCGGCAGATCAGCATCTTCCAGACGAAGTCCTGCACCTTGGCCTCGGTGATCTTCGCTAGTGGTTCCGCCTCGACCCACTTGGTAAAGTAGTCGATCGCGACCAGGAGGAACTTCCGTTGTCCGGACGCTGTTGGGAAGGGGCCGAGGATGTCCATCCCCCACTGCGCGAAGGGCCAGGGTGCAGTGAGCGGAGTGAGTTCGGATGCCGGCTGCCTTTGCACGCTGGCGTTCTTCTGGCAGCGGTCACACCTCTTCACGTATTCCGTGGAATCACGAAGTAGGGTCGGCCAGTAGTACCCTTGCCGAAGTAGTCTTTGCGATAGGGATCTGGCTCCCGCGTGACTTCCGCAGAGTCCTTCGTGGACATCCTGTAGCGCGATGCAGGCCTCAGAGGGTCGGAGGCACCTCAGCAATGGGAGGGAGTACGACCTTTTATATAACCTGCCCTCGTACAAGACGTAGCGGGAGGCTTGACTCCTGAGCTTCCGAGCTTCTCTCCGGTCGTGGGGGAGGACCCCTTCTTCGAGGTAGGCGATCAGCGGATCGATCCAGCTGGGCTCGAAGTCCGTCCGCAGGACGGCCTGAGGTTCCTCGGTGTTCGGGCACTTCAGAGTTTCCAGAAACACCTCTTTTGGTAGTTCGGCCGGGGCAGAGGTGGCCAACTTGGAGAGGAGGTCGGCCCTTGTATTCTCGGTCCTTGGGATGTGCCGAATGTCGAAGCTGTCGAAGGCTGGTATTAAGTTCTTCACCTTTCCGAGGTACATCACCATGCTTTCCTCCCGCGCCTCGTAGCTGCCGCCGACCTGACCGACCACCAACTGGGAATCGCTATAGACTTGAAGCCGACCCACCTTCAATTCCCTGGCTATCTGCAGCCCGGCTATCAGCGCTTCATACTCGGCCCCATTGTTGGTTGTGGGAAACTCGAAGCGCAATGCGTACTCGGTGACGATCCCCTCGGGGCTAACCAGGACCAGCCCTGCACCGGCCCCGCTAGAGTTGGATGAGCCATCCACATGCAGAACCCAGGCGCCTTCAAGAAGGTCGGCCCTTTCTTCAGGGAAGCTCGACCGCCACAGCTCGGCTTCATCGGGGCCTGGTCTCCCGCTGATGATAGTCTCGCTTGATTCAGGCTCGGCTTCGACTGGTGCGGTGCATTCCAGTACGAAGTCCGCCAGTATCTGAGCCTTGATCGATGGCCTGGGCCGGTAATTGATGTCGAACTCCGTGAGCTCGATCTCCCATTTGGCGATTCTTCCTGAAGCGTCTGCGCGGTGGAGGACGGCTCTTAATGGTTGGTCCGTGAGGACCGTGATGGTATGCTCCTGAAAGTAAGGTCGGAGCTTCCTGGCTGCGATCAGAAGATAGTAAATTAGTTTTTCTAACTTGGAGTACCTGATTTCCGCGTCCCTCAAGGCTCGGCTCACGTAGTAGACGGGTTGTTGCGCCTTCGCATCTTCCCTGACCAGGACAGCCGCCAGGGCCATTGGAGAGACAGCTAGGTATAGGAGCAGCCCTTCTCCAGGTTCGGGCTTTGCCAGCAATGGAGGCGCGCCGAGGTAGTTTTTAAGCTCTTCGAATGCCTGTTTGCACTCCGCTGTCCAACAAAAATCTTTCGGTCGCCTGAGGACCTGGAAGAAAGGCAGGCACCGCTCGGCCGACCTTGAGACAAAGCGGTTCAAGGACGCCACCTTCCCAGCCAGGCGCTGAACTTCCTTAATTATTTTCGGGGCAGTCATCTCCTGGATGGCTCGGATTTTCTCGGGATTTGCCTCGATTCCGCGTCTCGACACCATGAATCCTAAAAATTTTCCGGAGGTCACGCCGAAGGCGCATTTGGTCGGGTTCAACTTCATCTTGTGCCTCCTAAGCGCACCGAAAGTTTCTTCAAGGTCGGCGAGGTGGTCTGTCGAGGCTCGGCTTTTGACCAGCATGTCGTCCACGTACACCTCCATGTTGCGGCCGATCTGCCCCTTGAAGACCTTGTTGACCAAGCGCTGGTAGGTGGCTCCTGCATTCTTGAGTCCGAAAGGCATGACCCTGTAACAATAGAGACCTCGGTCAGTAATAAAGGTGGTCTTCTCTTCATCCTCGGGCGCCATGCGTATCTGGTTATAACCAGAAAATGCGTCCATAAAAGTGAGGAGCTCGTGGCCCGAGGTTACGTCCACCAGCTTATCGATCCTCGGCAGGGGGTAGCTGTCCTTTGGGCAGGCTTTGTTCAGCTTCTTGAAGTCGACGCACATCCTCCATTTGTTGTTTGCTTTTTTGACGAGGACCACGTTCGAGACCCAGGTCGGATAGTTGACCTCCCGGATGAGTCCAGCTTCAAGGAGCTTATCCACTTCTTCGGCTACCGCCTTCTGTCTTTCTGGGGCTTGGCGGCATAATTTTTCTCTGACGGGTCGGTGCCTTGGGTCGATGGCCAGCCGATGTTCTATGACATCGGCGTCGATCCCTGGTACATCCGCTGGGGCCCAGGCGAAAACGTCTGCATTCCTTCTGAGGAAAGCGACGAGCTGTCCCTTGACCTCGGCCGCTAGGTTGGAGCCGATCCGCACCTCATGCCCCGGGTCTCCATCGCGTAAGGACACAGGGACGAGGTCTTCCGCAGGTTCGCCCCGTTCTTCAGTGAGGTCGTCGCGGACGTCCAGTCCGTCAACAAGGCAAGGGTCGGGCCGGTCTCCCTCGCGCAGGGCGATTGAGTAGCAGTACTTTGCCAGGGCTTGGTCTCCTCTGACTTCGCCGACTCCATGGCTCGTCGGGAATTTCATCTTTAAGTAGTAGGTTGACACTACCGCCCGTAGCGCGTTAAGGCCTGGTCGCCCAAGGATTGCATTATAGGCGGACGGGGTCCTCACGACAAAAAAGTCGATCCGCGCCTTGGCCAATTTTGGGGATTGGCCCGCCGTCACCGCCAAAGTCACCATGCCTTCGACCGGAACGGCGTGTCCGGCAAATCCCACCAGGGGGGAATTTACAGGTCCTAAGCGGGTGTCAGGTAGGGACATTTTTAAGAAGGCATCGTAAAACAATATGTCCGCCGAACTTCCATTATCCACCAAAACGCGGCGTACATCATAATCAGCGACGTTTAAAGAGATTACAACCGCGTCGTTATGCGGAAATCTGGTCCCCTGGGCGTCTGCTTCGGTGAAGGTCACGGGCTCCGAGGTCCTCTGCCTCTTTGCCGATCCCTCGGATTCGTCGGTCTTTCCCTGCTGCGGTCCTCCCGAGATGGTGTTAATGACGCCAAGAGACGGCCGGTCCTCCTGCCGATCTTCCCCAATCGGCGGCAACATTCTCGGCCGATCTTCCTGCTCTTTAGATCGTCTTCGCAGGAATCGGCCAAGCCTGCCCCGCCGGACCAGCTCCTCGATTTCGTCCTGGAGCTGGATGCACTCCTCGGTATCGTGACCGTGGTCACGGTGGTAAAGGCAGAACTTGTTGGGGTTGCGTTTTCTGGGATGGGAACGCATCCTCTCCGGCTCCGGAAGTCGTCCCTTGATCTCCAGCAGCACTTGAGCCTTCGGGGCGTTGAGGGGGGCGTAGCTGTGAAAACGCCGTCGGAGGGGAGAACCTCGGCGCGGGGAGGGACCTCATCGCGAGGGAGAACCTCGGCGCCGGGGGGAACTTCGGCGTCGGGTGGGACTTCGGTGCCAAGGAGAACTTCGGCGCGCCCTTCCGTCGGTGGCTTCCCGCCCCCGAGCCTGAGGTGGAGTCCGGGCACGCCCGCGACCAGGGGGAGTTCGGGAACGCGGCCAGGCTTCGGTGCGCTTTCTTTCCTCGGCAGGCCTTCCCGCTCTGCCTACTCGTCGCTTGTCGCGAGCTTCACCATCCTTGGCCTCGAAAGCCTCTTCTGCCCGGGCATAACTTTCGGCCCGAGCTAGCATGTCAGCGAAGTCCCTGGGATATTTCTTCTCCAGGGAAAACAGCAGGTCGTTCTTCTGAAGGCCGCCCTTGAGGGCGGCCATAGCAACTGATTGGTCCAGGTTCCGGAACTTCCAGCGCGGCAGTGTTGAACCGGGTGACGTAAGCCCGGATGGGTTCCCCCTCTTTTTGCCTGATGGCCAACAGGGAATCCGAGCCTCTGCGCGGCCGTTTGCTGCTGACGAAGTGGGCCGCGAATTGTTGACTCATTTGGTCAAACGACAGGATGGTGCCCGGCTTAAGCGCCGAGTACCAATTCCTAGCCGCTCCCTTGAGGGTAGAAGGGAAAGCCCGACACAAAATGGCATCAGGCGCGCCATGGAGTAACATCGTCGTCCTGAAGGCCTCCAAATGGTCGACCGGGTCAGTGGTCCCATCGTAGCTTTCGAAATGCGGGAGCTTGAAGTTCGGTGGTACCTGTTCCTGCATAATTTTCTGTGAGAAGGGAGGATCAGTGCAAATATCGTTACCGCGGGAGGAAGGAGTATGACGAAGTTCTTTTATGCGCCGTCCCATCTCCATGAGCCTTTGGTCCAGAAAATCTTCGTGATCCTTAATCCCCAAGGTCTTCTCGCGGAAGGGGTGCGAAGCTTCTCCCTGGGTTGAGCCGCGGTCCGAGCAGGGGCTCTTTCGCCGGCTGCCCCTCTCTCCCGAGGGCCGGAGGTTGGGTAGCCCACATCGGTCGCTCCTGGACTGGATTCCCGGGCTCCGGGGAACCCCGCGCCGGTCGAGTGGGCGCTGGACCTCGCGAATGCGTGGCTTGCACTGCCTGCACCGCCTCCGTAAGATCGCGGACCTGCTGGGCAAGCAAGGTCGAACCGCTCCGCATCTACCGCGAGTACGGAGCGGGCCCGCGTCGCCGGGGCCGGAGTGGGAGCGGACGGACCACGAACGGGATCGGGCCGCGGAGGCTGCCGACCTCCGGGTCGAGGTTCTTCTGGGAGGCATTTTTCTTTTCAGAAAAGGAATACTGAAGAGGGAGGAGAGAGATCCGGAGCAGGGGAGGGAAATCGTCGCCGAGCACTCCTTTAAGAACAAGGGAACCTCGAAGGTTCAGTCCCTCGTTCCCACAGACGGCGCCAATCTGTTGGTGCAGAAATCCGTCGCCGCCGGAGGTCGCCGCAATCGAGGCCGCTGGGGCGCCGCCGGGGACCTGCAAAACGAAGTCCCGTCCGGAATCGGTGGGGTGGTGGCTCCGGCAGGACCCTCCGACGGTCAAGTTAGTTTCCGACCAACAGTAATGGAGTGCCCGGAATGAGTTCCGGAGCTTAGAGATGTGGAGGAGAGCTTAGAGAGTCAAGAGTCCAGAGAGCCTAGCCTTAGCGTGTCGGGAGGATCCTTTATATAGTGGAGCTTGATGGTGACAACTGCAGCCGCGTGCTGGCGGGCCGCTCGAGGTTCGGTGGAGTCAGTCTCACTGGCGCCGCATACGGCGGATGGAGGGTGACAGCCATCGCCGCCTGATAGTGGGTCGCTATCGCCCGCGGCGGACTGACTGATGGTGCGGCGGACTGACTGATGGTGCGGCGGACTGACTGATGGTGATGGTTGCAGAGCTTGCCGAATGAAGGGATGAAGGCCTTCGTCGTGTGCCCATTTCGGAGGAGTTCGGGCTCCTGAAGAGGAAGATAGGAGGGAGTTCGGCTCCCATAGGCGTCTGGCGAGAGGTATGCAGCTAAGACCCGTCCGCAGAAGAGTTCGGCTGCTGAGAAGCCGCGGCCCGGCCGTCTGTGGTTCGGCCGGCCGTTGGACTTGGGCTGAGGCTTGGACGCTTGAGAGTTCGGTAGGAGCTCGGTCGGCCGAAGTTTGATGAGGGCGACCGCTGAGGAGTTCGGCCCAGTGACGACTGCTGAGGAGTTCGGGCCCGTAAGTGACGACTGCTGAGGAGTTCGGGCTCCTGAGTGACGATTGCTGAGGAGTTCGGCCCAGTGACCACTGCTGAGGAGTTCGGGCTCCTGAGTGACGATTGCTGAGGAGTTCGGCCCAGTGACGACTGCTGAGGAGTTCGGGCTCCTGAGTGACGATTGCTGAGGAGTTCGGGCTCCTGAGTGACGACCGCTTGGGGATTCTACTAAAGCCCGTCCGCTGAGGGGTTCGGCCGCTGAGAGGACTTCATTGAAGCTCGGCCGCTTGGAGTCGGTCCGAAGGAGTTCGGCCGCTGAGAGGACTTCATTGAAGCTCGGCCGCTTGGAGTCGGTCCGAAGGAGTTCGGCCGCTGAGAGGACTTCATTGAAGCTCGGCCGCTTGGAGTCGGTCCGAAGGAGTTCGGCCGCTGAGAGGACTTCATTGAAGCTCGGCCGCTTGGAGTCGGTCCGAAGGAGTTCGGCCGCTGAGAGGACTTCATTGAAGCTCGGCCGCTTGGAGTCGGTCCGAAGGAGTTCGGCCGCGGAGAGGACTTCATTGAAGCTCGGCCGCTTGGAGTCGGTCCGAAGGAGTTCGGCCGCTGAGAGGACTTCATTGAAGCTCGGCCGCTTGGAGTCGGTCCGAAGGAGTTCGGCCGCTGAGAGGACTTCATTGAAGCTCGGCCGCTTGGAGTCGGTCCGAAGGAGTTCGGCCGCTGAGAGGACTTCATTGAAGCTCGGCCGCTTGGAGTCGGTCCGAAGGAGTTCGGCCGTGGAGAGGACTTCATTGAAGCTCGGCCGCTTGGAGTCGGTCCGAAGGAGTTCGGCCGCTGAGAGGACTTCATTGAAGCTCGGCCGCTTGGAGTCGGTCCGAAGGAGTTCGGCCGTGGGAAGTCCGAAGGAGTTCGGCTGCATGGGCTCGCCTGGGGTCGGTCTCTAGGCAGTTCGGCCGTGACCTTGGTGCAGGGGAGTTCGGCCTCTAGGCAGTTCGGCCGTGACCTTGGTGCAGGGGAGTTCGGCCTCTAGGCAGTTCGGCCGTGTTAAGGGTTCGGCCTGGCGCCTGGCGCTGAAGCTCTTCAGCGGCTACTGGTTACATTGGGCTGAGCATTGGGCCGGGCTTCGGCAGGAGCGGGATTTATCCCCAACAGCATGTAAACATCAACTTCCTATATTTTCTTCGGTGAACCTTTCTATGACATATAGTAAATATCATCACAAATAAAATTTTCTCTATATAGTAGAAATTAGTGCCACATATTTGGTGACACTATTTTTGTCACAAAAAGCAACTATAGATAACTTTTAACTTTTGAAAAAAAAATAAAAATAGATAATATGAAATTCAGGTCATCAAAAATATAAATATTTATTGATCCAAAATATTTCATCATAATATTTATGAATTATTAATGATACTAAATTTTATCATAGTATAGTATAAATCATCAAAAAAAAAAAATCCTCTCTATATGGTGTGAATTGGGGCTAGATAATTCATGACGTAATTTTATGATAAAATTAATTTTTATTATAAAAGAAATTGATTAGGTTAGTAGCATGACAAACACTAATGTTCGTTATCAAATATATACTTTTGTTGATGAAAGTATTTTTATCATCGAAGTTTTTATCACTAATAATCTCTTTTGTTAATAAAAGAAATTCCTTTATCCCTCTCTCTCTTTCCACTGCTCCTTTCTATCCTAGCTCTCTTTCTCCCCCTCTCTCTTCCTTGTCTGTTCCTCTTCCTTCCTCTCTTTTCCATCCTATCCTTCAACCCTCCAGGATTCTCTCCCCCCCCTTCCTCTGTTCTACCATCTTGTAAGAAGGAGATGACGTGTTGAAAGAAATATAATAAAATAGCTAAAAATCTCATTTGATTCCTTGGGAGTTCTTTGAATATGCATTGAATATATATAGCATGTACATGTAAAAATTTAAAAATAATAATAATAATAATTCAAATTCAAAATTTAAATTTAAATTTAAATTTGAATAGAGAAAAGTAGGAGAAAAATAAGAAAATGATGACAGCAATAACTTAAATTTAAAATTCAAAAATTAAATTTTGAATTGAGGGAATTTGTGACATATTATTATCCCCTCTCAAGTAGAGCATTCAATTGAGTGTGAAGCTTGGATTGCAAATACGGAACATGGTTGGAGTAAAAATCTTTGATAAAGATATCAATGACTTAACCTGCAAAAGAGATTAATTTGATATCTAAAAGCTTACGATCCATCAATTCTCAGATATAGTGAGAGACGGTCTCGATATATTTAGTTCTCATATGTAATATTGGATCGAAAGCAAAAGAGATGGTAGAAATATTATTACACTATATTAAAAGAAAGGAATGAAGAGGAATATGCAATTCGTATAATAAAGAGTATAACCATTACAGTTTAGTAGCGGTTTGGGCAAGATATCGATACTTTGCTTTAGTAGATGATCGAGCGAAAGTTGTTTGTTTTTAAGCACTCTAAGAAATAGGATGAGCTTCAAGAAAATACAAAATCCATTTGTCTGAG